>CAUYPK010091964.1:0-31065 GCA_963574355.1 Loris lydekkerianus | reverse complement strand
AGGAGTGACTCTGTCCTTTCATTAATGCATTCGTTCCCCACCTTGTCCCAGCAGGAGTGACTGTGTCCATTCATTAATGCATTCACTCCCCACCTTGTCCCAGCAGGAGTGACTCTGTCCATTCATTAATGCATTCATTCCCCACCTTGTCCCAGCAGCAGTGACTGTATTCATTCATTAGTGCATTCATCCCCCACCTTGTCCCAGCAGGAGTGACTGTGTCCATTCATTAATGCATTCATTCCCCACCTTGTCCCAGCAGGAGTGACTCTGTCCTTTCATTAATGCATTCGTTCCCCACCTTGTCCCAGCAGGAGTGACTGTGTCCATTCATTAATGCATTCATTCCCTACCTTGTCCCAGCAGGAGTGACTGTGTCCATTCATTAATGCATTAATTCCCCACCTTGTCCTAGCAGGAGTGACTGTATCCATTCATTGGTTACCAAGTCCTGACCTAATGTAACTACCAAGGATCCATGCCACTATATATACCCCTGCACAAACAGCCCACAGGGGAAGCTTTTTCCCAGATTGTTTTTTTTTCTCTCTGCCAGGAGCTTTGGTGTTTTTGTATTCTTTTCTTTATGTAAATTAATCCTGTCTTACCACTGATCTGTGGTCCATGGATTCATTCTTCTAATCACCGAGACCAAGAACCTACTGAAGAGCAAAATTCCATCATCAAAAAATTAGATTAATGTGGAAAAATAGTGGTGATATGTACCCCTCAAAAGGCTATACTCTTAATAGTTTTGCAACCAATGGAATAAACAAACAAACAAAAAAAAAAGACACATAAATAACTACTTAGTGAAGAGATACAAGCCAAACAAGTAATACAAATGCTCATTCTATGCTGAATGCAAGTAATAATAATTCATGCTGTATTTTAAGTATTTTATTTCCCCCCTGGTGTTAGAACAAAAAAAAAAAAAATATATATATATATATATATATATATATATATATATATATATATGTAGAGAGAGAGAGACAGAATAGAGACAGAGTCTCACTTTATTGCCCTTGTAGAGTGCTGTGCCATCACTGCTCACAGCAACCTCCAGCTCCTGGGCTTAGGTGATTCTCTTGCCTCAGCCTCCCCAGTAGCTTGGACCACAGGTACCTGCCACAACGTCCAGCTATAAACAAAAATAATTTTAATATCCTTAAACTAACAGCCATAAAATGTGTCCCAAATTAATAAACAAGAAAACAAAGTCCCACAAAATAGAAAATATGAAAAGATGCTTTTAGTAGCATAGTATTATTATGATAGAAGATGAATTAAATATAAATTTATATGTAAAAATATAATGCTCCATGAAGTAAATTGTACTAAAATTTGTTAAAGCAATACCATATGCAGATCTATTTTTATATTAAAGGGTGTCATAATATTTTAGAAAATAAATGCAAGAATATATGTTTTGCCATTGTTTGCATAAATGTATATATAAATATATCTGTATATCTGAAATGTTATAAAAAATGTAATAAAGTTAGTATAACTTTAGTTATAATGTAAAAGTTAATATAACTTCAGTTATAATTAATATCAAAATATATTGATAAGTATAAAGGTGAGTATTTGCTAATTTTTTCTGATAAAGCATCATTCTTAGGGCAAATGTACAAAAACAAAATTTTAAAATTGTGACATTAAAATACTTCTTAGTAAAATAAATAGTAGAAATAAGAGAAAATATAGTTTATATAACATATATTCATCTTTGAAAGTCTGTTGTAGCTAACAGTGAAAATTCAGTAAAAGTTTTCAAAAATTATGCATCTGTTTTATAAGTTTCTAAGTAAGTTATAAAAAGTAAACTGAAATTAATAGAAGAAAGAAAATTACAAAATAAAAGGAAAATTATCAAAATAGAATGCCAAGCACAAGCAACGAAAAGGCAAAAGTCGGCTTACGATTCTATGATTTCAGTTCTGAGATGCAGAGGGAGCCCAAAAAAGGTACACATTTTAAGAAAGGAGAAAAGACTGCATTAGCACTCTAATAGTATATATTGATAATGATTGTGATCTGGGAGATGGTGTCTTATATCTTTTGTAATTGCAGAAGCCAAATGTGACTTGAGTATTACAATGTTAATATAGCCTTTTTCCTTTCTTCAAAATGTGTACACATATTTTTTTGGCACACTCCCTATAAGGAGCCTGAAAATACGAATTTCCTCTATTATCGTTGTAAAAAGTGAACAAATTAAAATGCAATTACTCCCCAGACTCAGTAGAGAGAAGAGTTTGCAGGCCATCCCCAAATCTGAACAGACAGGTTCATCCAAAGTCCAGTGCCATGAATTGAATATCTGTGCCCCCAATTTGCATGTTGTAGCCATAACCCCCAATATTAAATGTGATGGTGTTTGAAGATGGCTGTTTTGGGAGGTATAGTGGTAGTTAGGGCTACATTAGGTCATAAGGTAGATCCCTCTGAGGGGATTAGCAGTCCTCTAAGAAACAGAAGATTATCTATCTCTCCCTCCCTCTCCCTCTCCCTCCCTCTCCCTCTCTCTCTCTCTCTCTTCCTCTCTCTCTCTCTCTCTCTCCCTCTCCCTCCCTCTCCCTCTCTCTCTCTCTCTCTCTCTCTCTCTCTCTCTTCCTCTCTCTCTCTCTCTCTCTTTTTCTCTACACCAACCCCACACATGCATCAAGAAAACGCCCATGAGCAGGTAGTGAGGAGGAAGCACTCTGCAAATCAGAGACTGAACCCTTCCCAGAACCTGACCTTGTTGGCACCCTCTTCTTGCACTTCTAGACTCCAGAATTGTGGGAAAGTAAATTTCTGCTGTTTTAGCCACACAGCCCATGGCCTCGTGTTATGGCAGCCCACACCAGCTAAGATAACAGTCAAATCTATTCATCCAGAACAGAAGTTGACTGAATTTTAGAGGAGCAGGAACACCTACATGACAATTGTGACAAATCTTTAGAGACTGGGTGTGGGCTACTGTGACCCTGAGCAAGTCTTAAGAACCATAGCTTTGGGGGAGTTCACAGGTTCATGGATTTTACTTCTAAGAAGTTCAAAGGTTTTCATAGTAAAGAATCACGAAACATACCTTTATATCCGTGGAAATGGGAAAAGAAGAGTAACCATTGTGAATCATGGAGAGGGTGCCATAACAATAACCTATGCTGCAAAGGAAAATAGAACCTATTCCTATTTGGGAAGCGCATTCCTCCTAATCCAGGTCCCTCTACATCCAGGTCCAGCTTCCTGTCTGATGTCAGTGGTTAAATTTAACAAAGTCAACAGGACTCAAGAATTCGAGGAAATATGAGAACTCTCCACCCAGGGAAATAGTTTAAGGCAATGGGGGGGGGGGGGAATCAAACTGGTATAGATATAGAGATAAAAACATAGGTATAGGTAGATGGATAGATTTAGAATAAACCGGAAGGTTATAGGATGCCTCTTCTCTCCTACACCTTACCACTAGATCAACAAGTCTTTAGATAATAACAGAGATTTACACTTAAAAGAATTTCAGGACACAGTCTCTCTGGGTGAGGATATTTATACGGGCCCAAATTCTAGAAGAGAAACAAAAGCAAAGATGCTAGGGAAACTCAAGCATCTCATGCCAACAGCTATAGAAAACAGTAAAGATAACCAGATTCCTCACTAAATTGACATAAATGTTCATACGAGGTATTTTTGCCTTTGTTCTTACATACATACAGCACACTAAATGTCCAAACTTCAACCAAAAGTTAAAAGCCATGACAAAAAGCAGAAAATAAAAAGCAGAGGTCAAAGATACAAAACAATCACTAAACCAGAATCAGATAAGACACAGATATTGAAATTATTGGGCATGTAATTTAAAATAACTATGATTAATATTTTAGGGACTCTAATAAAACAGTAGCCAAGATCCAGGAACAGATGTATGTTATAATAAATGCACAGAGATGTAAACCCTAAGAAGAATTTTTATTTTATGTTGGATAGAGAGAGTATCATAACAAAAATGAAGAATGGCTTCAATGGGCTTATTAAGGACTGGAGCAGACAAGGAGAGCACTGGCATTAACAAAGTCAACAGGTGAAACTGAACAGGAAAGAAAAAACCACTTTACCTCACCTCACCACACTCGTCCAATCCCCCTGGCAGTGACACTCTGGCACACCAAATGGACAGAGAATCTATGTGTCCAGGGAAGGGAGAATGAACTGATGGTGGGACTTCACATTGACATTCAGGCCATTCTCCACAGGGGACCAGAGCACAGGACAGTGTTTGGCCAGTGCCTGTGGAGGGAGCATTTAGACCAGGCTGGCCAGTGGAAAATCCTCCACCTCAAGAGCCAAATTCTGGGTAGGCCCACCACAGGTTGGCAAAAAAAGAAGCCTGGGCCCTGGACTAAATTTGTAAGGTAGTCAGACAACAAAGGCTGCAGGCCAATTCCTGCAGCTGTGCTGGCTTGCAGCCAGTGGACTTGGGGTACATTTCACCCAGGGAGACATCAGTGGTGGGGCCACGCCAGGGTCTGTGTCACCCTCACAATTACAGGCTGCGTAGCTCAGGAAGTCTTCTTTCACTGGAGGAAATGAAAAAGTTCAGAGGACGTTTTGTTCTTTTGCCAAATGAGGTATGGCTCAGCCACAGTAAAATAAAGCACTAAGCAGATTCCTGAAGTCCCTGACGCCAGGCCTTAGCTCCTGGAAGGCATTTTTTTGCCCACTTGAGGCAGAAGGAAACATCCTGCCATGAAGGGAAGGACCCGGTCAAGGCAGGATTCATCAACTGCTGACTATAGAGACCTTAGGCTTTGATAAACATGCGAGGTAGACAGGCAATAGTCACCATGGGCTTTTGGTGAGACTGGGCTGGCTTCAGGTGTGACCTGTAATTTGTGGTCACAAGGGAGTGCCTCTTTCTCCAACTTCAGCAGCCCAGCACAGAGAGTGAGGGAAGGAAGTGAAAGATTTTGCCTGGTAACCCATGGACTTTGCCCACATCTTACCAAAGTCCACAAAGGCGGTACCACCAGGAGTCTGCAAAAGTCACAGCATTACTGAGCTTCAGGCTCACCCAGTGCTGATACAGCTGCAGTGACCAGAATCTGAAACAATAGCACTCAAATCCCTTCGAATATCTGGGAAACCGTCTCAAGAAGGACAGGTACAAAAAAAGTCCAGACTGCAAAGATTAAAATAAATACCTAATTCTTCCATACCCAGACATTCACAAACATCTAAAAGTATCAAGAGTATCCAGGAGAGTATGACCTCACCAAATGAAATAGATAAGATACCAGTGACCAATGCTAGATCACTGGAGATATGTGACCTTTCAGCAAAAGAATTCAATATAGTTGTCCTGAGGAAACTTAATGAACTTCAAGATAACACAGAGAAGGAATTCAGAACATACCAGAGCAATTGAACAGAGACATTGAAATAATTAAAAATAAATCAAGCAGAAATTTTAGAGCTTAATAAATCAAGCTGATCAACTGTGGAATGAGTCAGTCTCTCAAAAGTAAAATTGAGCTAATGAAAGAAAGAATTAGTGAACTTGAAGAAAAATTATTTAATGATACACACAAGAGAAAAAAAAAAGAATAAAGAATAAAAGAAAATAAAATAAGCCTACAAGGTATAGAAAATAGCCTCAAAATATCAAACCTAAGAGTTATTGGTCTTAAAATGGAAGTGGGAGAAATTAGGGTATAATCTTTAGAAGATTCTTTAGAATCTAGAAAAGTAACCTTTGATAGGGATTGTGTTCAATCTGTAAACCACTTTGGGTAGTATAGACATTTTAACTATGTTGATTTTGCCAACCTGCTGGCACAATGTTTTTCCATTTGTTTATGTCCTCTGCAATTACCTTCCTCAGTGTGTCCTAGCTCTCTATAGAAGCCTTTCACCTCTGTAGTTAAATTCCAAGGTATTATATTTTCTTTCTTGTAATTAGGAAGGGAATTGAGTTCTTGATTCAGTTCTCAACTTGACTATTGTTGGCACATATGAATGCTACTGATTTTTGCATATTGATTTTGTAACCTGACTTTGCTGAATTTATTTATCAATTCCAGGACTCTCTTGGCAAAATCTTTGGGGTTTTCAGGCATATCAGCAGCAAAGAGCAATAATTTGACTGCTTATTTCCTATTTAGATACCCTTGATTTCCTTCTTGTGTTTGATTGCTCTGGCTATGCTTTCCAGAACTGTGATAAATAGGAGTATTGATAATAGACATCCGTACCTGTTGCCAGCTTCAAGTGGGAATACTTTCAAATTTTTCCCATTTAATGTGTTTCTAGCTATGGGTGTGTCATATGTAACTTTTTTGACAGTGAGGAATGTCCCATCCATGCCTATGTTGTTATCATAAAGAGGGCTGAATTTTGTCAAATGCTATTTCTGCACTTATTGAGTGGATTGTATAATCTTTGCTTTTTGCTTTTGTTCATGGGGTGTATTACATTTATAGATTTGTGTATGTTGAACAACCTTTGTAGTAATCTTGGGATGAAGTCCATCTGAATATGACTTATTACTTTTGTGATATGCCACTGAATTTAGTTTGCTAAGACTTTACTGAGAATTTTTGAATCTGTATTCATAATATAAACTAGTGTGAAGTTTTCTTTCTGTTTTGTTCTTGTCTTCGGTTTCAAGGTTATATTTGCTTTGTAGAATGAGTTGAGGAGGATACCCTTCTTCTTAAAGTTATGAAACAATTTTTTAAGTTCTTTGTAGGTTTGGTAGAATTTGGATGAGAAACCATCTTGTTCAGGACTCTTTTTTACTGGAAGATTTTGTATTGCTGCTTGAACTTCAGCATTTGATATTGATCTGTTCATAAGTTCTATTTCTTTCTGAATGAGGCTAAGGAGGTTGTGTGTTTCTAGGAATTTGTGCATTTTTTTCAACATCTTCAAGTTAATAGTGCAGAGATTTTCATAGTATTCATAGACAGTGTTTTGTCCAAATGCCAATATAGATTTTTGCAGATCTAGAAATAAATAATTCTATACCTTATATGGAACCAGAAAAGGCCCCAAATAGCCAATGCAAACTTTTTAAATAAGAACAAAGTGGGGGAGCACCATTTTACCAGACTTCAGGCTATAATACAAGGCTATAGTAACCAAAATCACATGGTTCTGGCAGAAAAAAAGAGACATAGACCTATGGATCAGGAAAGAGAACACAGAGATAAAACCTTCCTTATCTTATCATATTGCCTTGGTAATGGACACACTGAAAGCCCAACTTCAGCATTATAAAAGTTTTCCATGTAACAAAATCATTTGTATCCCCTTAATATTTTGAAATAAAATTTTAAGAACATAAAATGAAAATTAAAAATTTCTTCCAGAGTAAAGAAGAAAGAAAATGAAAATGACACAAACAGAAAGAAAGGACAGTAGACAAAAAACTAAAAAAAGAAAAAGAAAAGAAAAAAAAAACAGACAGTAGACAGAAAAATAGGCGAGATGGACAAAAAAGGAAAGAATTTCAATGAAGTTTTAGAATATGAAAGTTTATATTACAGTTATTGCTAGAATTAAAAATGTAATACGTATTATAGAATTAAAACTGCAGTTAAAGATGATAAGAGCAGATCAGGTGTGATAGAGAAAAGCACTGAGGTACTAAAATTCAGGTCAATAAAAACTATTCAAACCAAAGCCCAAAGCAAGGAAAAGAAAAGAGGGTAAAAGAGCTCAGGACTCATGGGGGAAGCTTCCCACGCGCCAACTACATTAAACCATAGTGCTAAAAGGACAGAGCAGAGAGCATGAGGAAAAAAAAAAAAAAAAAAAAAGAAAAATGTAATGACCACAAATTTGTCAAAAGTGTGAGACCTATCAATTTACCTATACACAAAAATGTTTCATAAACTACTGCAGGAAATCATAACCTGGCTTGTTAGAACACAAGGCTATAATGGAAAGCTAAAAAGAAAATATCAAAAGAGTACAGAGTAAAATGGTAACATTCCCTTCCACAAAAAAGAAAAAAAGAAAAAAAAAATTAAGCATTAATGCGACTTCCATACAGAAAAGAAAAGAAAAGGAAAGATGGGGGCAAGTCAAAGAAAACCAGTAGAAGGAATGATGTCTTTGTAGCGTAAGATGAGTAAGATGATTTTCTGTCAACAAATGATGTTCTAATTAACAAAAATGTTTTACAAAAATATTGTGTCCAGGCTTGGCGCCCATAGCTCAGGGAGTAGGGCGCTGGCCACATACACTGAAGCTGGTGGGTTTGAGCCCAGGCTGGGCCTGCTAAATAACAATGACAATGGCAACCAAAAAATAGCCTATTGTGTGGTGGGTCCCAGCTACTTGGGAGGCTGAGGCAAGAGGATCGCTTAAGCCCAAGACTTTGAGGTTGTTGTGAGCTGTGATGCTGCAGTACTCTACTGAGGTGACATAGTGAGACTCCATGTCCAAAAATAAATAAATAAATAAATAAATAAATAAATAACAATAAATAAATAAATAAAAACAGAAAAATGCAGACTGACCTAAAATACTAAAGAAAAAGGTAAGCAAAAAAAAAATGATTCTGATAGAAATGAGAAACCGAAAAATTGTGAAAGTTAGAATAGTCTGGCATTCCCCTACTGTAATCTCAAGTCAGTTTTGGGCCTGAGTTTCAGCTCCCTTGCTGCAACGCATGCCTATCGTGGTAAAGGGGGGTTGGAATGTCCAGAAGAATAGATAAAGTAGTGTTGGAAATGTCTAGTCAGAGCGCGAGAGCTTAGAGAAAAAGATATAAATGAAACCAGAAAGCAATTGATAGTTGTCTCTCGCCCCCCCCCCCCCCATAGAGACCCTGCAGGCACAAGCACTTGACCTGAAACCGAAACATTCCTTCCTTAACTTTCCCCAGAAGTATTCTTTCATTTGTAGCTGAGAATTCCCCTGTTCTTCCACCTGGTAACTTTCTTCCCTAAACAAAGGACCGCCCGTTTAATTGAAGCATGAAGCAGTTACCTTTTCACTTTTTGCCTTGAAAACATGCCCCAAATTTTCTAAAAAAATAGGCACAAATCCTGAGGTTGACATGGCACCTGCTATCCTCATGAGGGGCTGGCACAGTGTCATCTCTCCCAGGTCAGAACTTTGTGTGTGTGTAATTTTCTCAGCTCTTCCATCCCTTTTTCTGCCAGATCCAAAAAGGCTGGGCACAGTTCCTACTTGAGGAGGAGCTCTAATCCACTGCATTGTGGCCTATTTCCTGGTTTACTACAAAAAATGGAAGGAAGAACAGTGGACAAATGTAAGTGACTATTGATAGCATGAAAGTAAGTGCAACGTCATATAAAGCTTGAAATGTATGGAAACTAAAAGCACAGAGCAAAATAATCAGAAAATAGAAATTGCATGTCTGGCAAATTGTTCTATGGTGTTAGCAATATCACATAAATTTCAAAAATTGCTAATTGCTTTTAGACTATAAGAAATCAAAAATAAAGATATAATATCCAGAATAGCATATAAACAGTATATAACTAATCACTTAGTGGATAAAAAATGGATTTAAAGTGTTTGCTTAACCTCCTAAAAGGCAAAAAATCAGAATGTCAAATATTATATCATTATATTTTATGTAAATAATTAATTTTATGTGATCAACTGTATATGCAGTTGTGAGAATAATATTGTCAAACTAGATATGGCAAAAGCAAAAAGTAGACTTTTTACAAAGGGTGGAATGATAATAGATGAAAAACAATAACAAAAAGAAAGTTGGTTTGATATGTTAGTATCAGACAAATTCAAATTTCAGGCAGGGACCCTAGTGGGATTTGTTTAAAAAAAAACTTAACATAAAAATTGTTTCTTTTTTTCTGTTTTTTCTTTTTTTTTTCTTTTTTCTTTCTTTCTTTAAAGATTCATCGAGGGTACAAAGATCCAGGTTATATTGATTGCATATGTGAGGTAAAGTCCCTCATAATTGTGTCCATCCTCCACCCCCCAAAAAAAAACTTATACAAAAATTCTTATATGAATTGCACTTAATAACACAGTGTTAAATGATATAAAACAAAAATTGGCAAGACTAAGTGAAAATATAAACAAAATATCCATGATAGTATTTCCTTCACTTCACTCACTATAAAAATGTAGAATGAGCACCAAGGAGGAAAGAGGGACAAAGTCATTGCAACGCTCTTAGAAAGCACAAAATGTTCAAATGCAGAAAAGATTCAACGCAGTATGCTTAGTAAGACATAGAACAATTAGGTGGAAAAATAGTAATAATAAAAATGAATATAAGTAATATTTTTCATGTTGTTTTCCCCAAAACCTAACTTCACATAAGCATAGAATTCAGACATCCAACTGCTCTAATTCTTGGAACACTTTATATTTATGAAGATGTCATAAACATGACATAAAGAACATAAAGAACATAAAGCAAAGTTCTTTTCAGTAGTTTTCACTCAGTGTAGACAATATTACCAGTTTTTAAAATATTTTAGTCTTAGTTTCTCTATGGCTTTCACAAGCAATTTCTCTTCAATAACACTTTATTCACTTGAATACCATATTTTATTTTCACATCATTAACTTTGGGACATTTGAAAACACATACTTTTTTTCAGCAATTAATGCCAGAATGAATTCACTTTTTCAGTTCTGAATGTGTCCACTGTTTTCTAGTTGAAGCTAATTTAGTGTAACGATGAGGTTAATAAAATTTGCTGTATAAATGGCTGATCTACTCTTTCTGAAAATATTTCATGTTGGGTTAAGGTAACACAATCAGTTTTATATTTCAGTCCTAACCTACACCTGTGCGTGTTTTCAATTCAAGGAATAAATTTTTCTAAGTGTATTAAATATAATTTAAAATAATTCTATTCATCTCAGCAATGTTTTATTTTTTATAATAAAAATTGCATTTTGCTTGTTGTAGAATCTCCCTTTCAGCACAATACTGTGTAACTAAAGGCAACTCTCTATAACCTTAATTATGAACCATAACATCAACAGTAGCATATGCTGGTAATCAGCTGAAAATGGGTAGTGGTCAACAATTAGCCAAAGGAAATTGAAGAGAGCAATAGAGATAGTATACAGGGGTTAAGTCCAAAAAAAAAAAAAAAAAAAAAAAAAAGAGCAGAAACCAAAAAGTATAGGTGTAATCATTAATAGTTTGCTCACTTGGAAATTCATAAAAATAATTAGAGAAAGACAGAGATGATACAAACCAGACAAGTGTTTTCTGGCATACATAAAATGAAATAAAAGATAAAACAAGAAGGACAAACTTTGGGAAAATATTTTCTGATCATCCTCGGTAGAAGCAACCAGTGTGAGTCATGCCTGAAAATCCTTACTCTCTTTAACCCTCAGTTTATATATATTGAAGAGAGGAAAGACCTTTTTTCAGACTTTTCTATTCCTTAAACAACTGTTGTGGACACATGGAAATCCCAGGTACTTCCAAACTACTTCTAATAAGCCATTTCTCAAATTATGCATTTTCTGTCTTATCTCTTGGGTGTGGTGATCTGTAATATTGGATATGACATTTCAGCCTGTAGGCAAGCCTCACAGCAGAAGAGCTACTTTAGAAGGGGGAACTCAGCAGAGCTATGCATGAAAAAAGAAAATTGGATATTTTGGGAGAAAGATTTGATTCATGCACTTGTTTGTCCATCTCTATTTGACAATTTAGAATATAAACATAATAAACTACTTCTTCTTCTTCTAGACAGGATGGATGACAGGGGTGAGATTTGTCCTCCAATCTGAAACGACCAAAAATCAGACAAAATATATAACAAAATGATTTTCAAAACTTTGAACACCAGGCAGTGGAGGACTTCCATTCTTCAAAAGACAGTAAATAAAATATAAACACAAGATATAGATCAGAAGAATATATTTGTATGTTATAAATAAATAGAATAGGTATTTATAGAATAAATTATCCATAACATATATCAAAAACACTGAAAACACAAGAGAAAGAATTAAAAATAACAAAATTCAGAGGTGGAGAATTGCTTGAGATCAGTAGACAGCAGTCAGTAGACAGAGACTGAGCAAAACCTAGACCACTGACTACAGAAAAATAGAAAAAGTAAGCAAGTGGCAAAGCCCTGTAGTTCTGTCTACTGGAGAGGCTGAGGCAGGAGGATTGCTTGACCCTAGAGGTTTGAGATTGCAGTGAGCTATAACGACATTACTTTTTGAGACAGATTCTGTCTCAAAATATATACATATAAATAAGTAAAAAAAAATTAGAAAACTGGGGAAAAACTTTTTAAAGTTTTAAGCATTGCATCAATGATATATAAATAGAAAACAAGCACATGAAACTATTCTTAACATCCTTAGTCATTTGAAAATGAAAATTTAAGTAACAGTAAGATTCTATTAGAATGGCCAAAGTTAAAGACTATTGACATGAGTCTGGGATGACTGGATCTCTCATTTATTGTTGGTGGAGTCTAAAATGAAACATCACTTAACAAAAGATTTGATAAATTCTAAAAAAATTAAAATTTCTTAAAATTAAATTTCTATAAACTTGCTGTATTATCCCACAATCCATCTTCTAGGTTATTGACCAAAGAATAATGGAAATACATGTCTATAAAAGACTTTCATGCACATGTTCATAGCAGCTTTATTATTATAGCTGAAAAATGGATGCAAAAATGAACAAATATACATCAGCTGATAAATGGATGAGCAGATTTACCTATAACTGAGTATTGGACAACATTGATAAAAGACAGAATGCTAATAAATGCAGCAAAGTGGATGAAACTAAAAAACGCCTCAGTGAAAGAAACCAGACTGCATATGAATAATTCCATTTATATGAAAATCTACAAAACAATGTTAAGAAAAAAGCAGATCATGCCAGTGTTGGCTCATGTCAATAATTCTAGCACTTTGGGAGGCTGGGACAATCACTTGAGCCAAGGAGTTCGAGACCAGTGTGACCAACATAGAGAAAATCCATTTCAACAAAAAAATAAACAAACAAATAAATAAATAGCCAGGTATAGGAGTATTTGCCTATAGTCCCAGCTATTTGGAGGGTTGGGGCAGAAGGATTCCTTGAGCGAGGAGTTTGAGGTTGCAGTGAGTGATGATAGCATAGTTTACCGCAACCCAGACAACAGAGCAAGACACTGTCTCGAAAATGGTAGTGAGGAAAATTTCTTAGGTAGGTGTTGGAAATGTTTTAAATTGGATTTTTGGTTATGTTAACATTTATTTTCAAAAGTCATGAAATTGTATACTATAACATGAGAAATTTTATCTTATGTAAATGTTACCTAAATAAAGCTGATTAAAATATTTCTGTTAACATTGAAGCTTGCATATTTTAGTAAAGTAAGATCTAGCAGGCAGGACCATAATCAGAAGACTAAGGCAGCAAAGAGAAATGTAATGGAAATGAATGTCTGGGTGCCTACTGTCAGCCAGGAGCTATGACAGATCCTTTTCCCACACATTTTCATGGCAGATAGCACCATGTAACAAATGCAAAGAACAAGGAATATGCAACATCAGTTTCTTAACAGAATTTAATTTCATGACAATACCAAACAACATGTACTGTACAAAATCATTTCCTTTCAGCAGCAAACTATCTATCTGAAGTCCCAAACAAGGTTTTTATTTGGTATTTCTCAAGTTTATTAAAATTGTTAGCAATTTGACGTGAAACTGCAAACTCTTAACATGGGTATCCGTTCACTTACCTATAAAATGGGTTAAAATAAATATTTGTGAATATAGTACATGTGTTTTAGTTAGTACCTGGAAATCTAGAATAAACATTCTATAATTCTAATTGTTTTTGTTACCAAAAGGAACATATTTATATATGATTTGATTTTCTTTTTAACTAAAAATAAAAGATTTCCTCTTTACATAATTTACTAAGATGTTTTTATGGAGGGGAAGGGTACATGAAATACTTAGCAAATCTGGTAGTTAAATTATCATGGTGATTTTTTAAGTATTTATCATCTTTTTTATTTCCTAAGAATTCATAGGACTCCATGCATTGGGTCTGTTTTCATATATTAAATAAAATATTTTAATGTAGTTTCACCTTTGAATTCATTTTAAAAGTCTACTTACAGATTTAGATTTTATATTTTTATATGGCAGTATTCTGCCTGGAGCAAAGTTATTTTACAGCATATAAACCATCTGGAAATAGTAACAGCTTGTGAAATGAATTGTAAGTAAACGTAAACTAGTAGATGTTTTAGAAGTTACAGAGTTTCTTTCTTTAGTAAGAAATCTTGCAAATTTGTGTTTGCTTATTGAAAATTTTATTGAAATATTTTTTAGTTAAATATCATGACATTTTGTCAACTAACAAACATGAGTAAGATGTCTGAGAGTTGCTTAAATGTGTACTTATTATATTTTTATGAGGTTAAATAGGGTAATCATTTTTTAACATTTAATAAAGCTTTTTAGCAGAATTATTTTTTTCTAGCTACTATTTCCTATGGCATTCATTGGAAATTAAAATACATTATCAGTGTTAAATATTACTTTAAAAGATATGATCTGAACTTTTACTTTTCTGTCAATATTCTATTCCATTTGAAATGATTACTTTGTTTATTCTATTATACACAGAATATTACTGAGATGCTAACAAATTTATTGAAAAATATATGAAATTATGAAGCAAAAATGTCCATTTTATAGTTTCACTACTAGGTAGGTTTTTTTTTTTTTATTAATTCTGTTTTCACCTTTATGACATGAATAGTATCTATTGCAATCCTCATCCAACTCTGAGAGGATGGCAGCAGTAGGAGTCCACACGTTATCATAGTGCTGAGCAAAGTCCAAAGAGCTTTCAATAAACAGTCAGCATGGCACCTGAAGCTTGCCCATTTGAAAGAAAAATCGAGTTTGTGTGTGTGGCGGGTGTGTTTGTGTGTTTATAACTCCAGCTCCTTTGTTGTCAGGAGGTCGGACTTTGTAGATAAAAAATAACTCTGCTCCCTGATTCGAATCTTAGTAGACACTTTTCTTATTGTTAAGCAATTAAAATAGTAATGTAATATACCAGATAATGTTTTTAAATAAATGATGCTAACTAAATAATCTTTTCTGATAGTTTTTCCTTAGGAATTTGATCATGTTATGAAATCCTTGCTATAATTTCACAAGAAGTGTCTAGTAGTGTTAATCCCGGATTGTATTATTCTTGCTTCTTTACTAGTTCTTGGACTTTACACTGTAATATTCATTAAGCATATAAAATTGTGAAGGTGGAAAATAATTCTTATAGATGACAGTTTGGAGAAAGAAAATAAAATTGTTTTGGCCATGTTCCTATATTTTTAGTGGCATACAATATTTGCTTTTATGAATCATAGCAAATTCAACTCACTGGATGTTTGCAGTTGCACTTTTCATGTGAGTTACTGAGCTGTTGCACAGAATTAAATGTCAGGTGAAGTCAGCACAAGTGTTTAATGGCATAAGATAAACTTAACCAAGGCTGAGCAGATTCTTGATATTAGTAAAATAGTTTCAGTGAGTGAATCCACAATAAAATTTAAATGCATACATCTACTCTATAAGAAAATCCTGGGTTTAGTGATATAAAGATATTTTGTTATTATTTATTGAGTAAGACTTGTATTTCAAAGTAGATGTATATCTTCTAGCTTACTATTATTTAAATATTTTTCATTTTATTTCAAGGAATAAAATTTGCTTATATTTATTTGTTTAATGTCAACACAGTACACTATCATTTTTGCCATTTTTACCTGGATGGAGTTAAAGAATATTCTCCTTAATTAAGTATCTGACAAAGGGAAAATCTTAAGTATGTGTTTCAGATTAACTCATTTCTTAGATTTTAAAAGCTTCATGATCCTAAATCAAATCTGCTTGTTTTATTATAATTTATACAGAAAGAAAATTTTTCATGAATAGCTGGTATGCCTAAAATTGTAAGATAAAATAGTGCCTAATCTATATACAATTATTCAAATTTAATGCATGTTTCTCTTTTTAAAAACATGTTTGTTAAATGAAGTATTTAAGATATTCAGTTTGATTATTTACTTACCTAACTTCAAAAATTGCTCCTTACACAGACTGAGGGATATGTGTTATTGGAAACAACTAATACAAAAATATATAAATTTTATATATGTAGAAGAAAAAATATTACATAAAATATTTTATTAGTTATCTGTCACTGTGTGACAAGTTATCCTAGAATTTGATAGATTAATACAAAAAACATTTATTACCTTTCCCTTTTGATGGGTCCACAATTTCCGTGTGATTTTACTGACTCCTGTATTGCCTGGTCTCTCCCACGAGGCTGCAGTCAGGGTGTTTGCTGGATCTCATGTGGAGAAGCATTAACTCCCAAACTCACTCATGAGGTTGTTGGAAAGATTCAGTTCTTTGCAGGTTTTTTGAACTGAAAAGCTCTTGGACAGAGCAAGTCAATTTATCACAGACTATTTGCCTGACATTGCCCTCAGTTACTTGCTACACAAGCTCCTATGCGGGGCAGCTCAACCCCGGAGAAGTTGGATTTGTCAGAATGAGCAGGTGCGCGCCAGAGAGGGTGAAGTTAAGATAAAAGTCACAGCCTTTTGTATCTTACAAGTGACATCCCATTATTGTTAGCCTTATTTTATTTTATTGAAGTCATTTGATGTAGCCCACAAAAGAAGAGGGGATTATACAAGAGCATAAATACTAGATTACCAAGATTTTACAATATTTTTATTTTTAAAATAGATTATGTAAAAATGCATTTTAACTTCCTAACTTTAATTCATTTTGTAAATGTCCAAATAAAACTAAAATTTTAAGGAGAACCAGTAGCAGCTTTAGAAATAGACTACATAAATTTATCAAAACTACATTAAAATAAACATAGAAAATACCATTTTCCTAAAAAGAAATTATGCTGAAGAAACAACAGCAGCAATGAAAAAAGTAAAAGGCTACTTCAGAAATTAAAGTACACCAAAGAGCATAAATAATATTTGATTATATAAACATGCTTTTTTGAAACAAAAGACACTCAAACTGAGATATAACAAAAAATATATCACACAAAAATTTCACAACATCAAAGAAAATTGAAAGGGAAATTAATTTATAAAGCTACTCTAGGGAATACAAAAGAGAAGATTAGTTTCAAAGAACAATCAACTCAGAAAATCTTTATGTAAATTAAAGTAACATTTAAGAAAGCATATTTTAATGGAAATGGAAGCTATTGTTAATTTAATGGATCAAATATATAGTGCATGAAATAATTGCCTTTATAAATAGACAGACATATTAGCATTGTAATTTTATAATTTACCACTTACACACTAGGTGTTTTCAGGAATCCTTTATTGTAATGTGAATTTAAGATATTATAATAAAATAACCTTTTTAAGTAGTTAACAGAGTGCCTGATAAAAATTACAACTCATTAATTGAGAGGTAAGATAATAAATTTAAACCAAATCATTTTATTATAAAAAATAGTAAGTGGCATGTACTATATATAAAGGAAATGTTTAGAAATAAAAGAAGTTGAGAGACACATTTATTGGTCAGCCTTTAACAGAATGATTTAAGGAGCATGAGGAATGGCTAGAAACCTCAATGGCTATTTAAGAGGTAACATTTTTTACCAATATAATTAAATTAGATTATACTGTTGGACTGTGGCAAGCATATTTTTAATCCTCTCCCCTTGAGTGTATTCAAGACCTGTCACCTTCTGTTAGCCTTAGAAAGTGAGAAAGATGACAGGGTTTAAAAGATGTAAAGAAAATCCAACTAATCAATTTTGTGTTTATCAAAAGAAAAGTGATCCTGGCAAAGCTTGACTTATCGTCAATTGACTATTGCTTAAAAAAGGAACTGGAAACTCCCTGAGAAGAGAGTCTCCTTGGTTCCCTCTGGAGTATTAAAATGTCACGCTGTGGAAATGGCCACTGGGACCCCCAGGTCCTCTAGGAGCTGACAGTGGCCGACGGTGATAGGCAGGGAGTAACAGTCTCTCAGCTCTGGAGCAACAAGGAGACAAATCCCTTCAACAGACTGAGCAAGGGTGAAAGCAGATTTTTTCTCCCCTTTGAGCCTCTGGCAATAGCATATAGCCATATTCTTTTTTTCTCCCTCAACAGCAGAAATTTGTGTTAACCTAGTTTTTTGTTTGTTTGTTTTTCTTTTGTGTTTTGTTTTTTGCTTTGACTGTTGAATAGCTAAGAAAGGACAATCCTCCTGCCTGAGCCATGTGGTTAACGTATCACAAGCAGGACTTAAAGTCTTTGTGTTAAGCCATTTAGGTTTAGATCTTTATTTATTTATTGTTCATTTGTTCATTATAAGTATTTAATTCTTGTTACAGAATTTAACTCTTCACTTGTCAAGGAAGACTGGATTTTACATTATGATTTTGGTTTTATAAAAACCTGTATATTTGTACATTGAGTTTTATGAAACATTATATATGTTAATTAATGTTTTATCTTCTCACTGAAGTGAACATTTTTCAATACATTTCTAAGCCTACCACAAAGGGCAATCTTTTAGTATGATTAATTTATCTCTTTTTGCTTTTATTTATTGGCATTTGTTTAGTACATTGATCCATTTCACTACTTCCAAATGTTTGTGTCAAACAGTATTATATTGTCACACACAATAGTTTAAATTTGTACTTTTTTTTATATAATTTGTGCATTTTATCATTTAACTTACCTTATGGATTTAATTCATTTTAATTAATTTAATTATGAATACATTTGGCTTTACCTTTTTAATCTTCACTTTTTATGTTTTAGTTTTGTATTTTTATTTTTAATTCATTTAGTATATTTTATTGAACAGATGTTTTTGTTTCCTATTTTTAGTGCATTGAACATTTTATCTAATTATATTTTGACATATAAGTTATTCATAAATACTTGTCAACTACATTTGGTTAAAAATCATTATTAATTGAATAGTAACTACATTATAAAAATCATATAAAATATTATATTCAAATTTAATAGCTTTAAGAATTTTACTTCAATTTTTGCAATAAATTTAAGAAAATACATATATATATAAAATCAATAAAAGCCTGACATACAATTATTAGTAGTTTTACTTTTCTACCTACATATTGGTTGTTTCGTGATTTATGTTTTATTATTTACTTTTTGTTTTATTATATTTATTTTTCAAATATATTTCAGACATGGAAAAAACATTGCTGTTGTAAGAGTGGCAAATTTACCATGAAGAAGATGCTAAAAAAAGATATACCTCTAATATATCTGAGGTAAAGGTATTCCCAAGAATAATTTTGTATCCATCATTTGCCTATATCTTTATCTATCTAAATATCTATCGTCTACTTGTCAGTAATGTGTGTTTCTTTTCCTGCTTTTCACTGGTAGCTTTTTTCCATCAAGCTTTTTTCCTACATTCACCTTGCTCAGTGGTAGTAAATTATCCACTTGCTTCTCAGCTCTTTTGATATTTCTGTTTTTCCCAATATATCTTTTCCTTTTCATATCTGTTCCTTTCATACCAAGAAGGCAGATTGCTAAGTAGCAGAGATTTGTAGAGTGTCTGTTACAGCTAGACAGGAGGAACAAATAAGCCACGGTGTTCTGTTCCCCTGCAGGATGATCGTAGTTAACCATAACATAATATATAGTCTCGAATAACTAGGCAGGGGATATAAAATGTTCCCAACACAAAACATGCTGAATATTTGGAATGAAGGGCATGCATTCTCCTGATCTGATCACTATACATTACATATCCTGAAACATCACAAAGTCTCCCATGAATAGGCAGAAAATGATTTGTCAATTAAAACAATGAAATTAAAAAACAATCATGTCACTATTCAATCTTCTGAGGAACAGAAGCATATTTTCTATTTCAATTGGTCCCTGTGTGCAATGATAAAAAGAAAGAGAGAGAGATGTTTTGTATATCTTTCCAAATCTCTTCTTTGGAAAGCAAGTTGAACGTGCTTCATCTAAGGCAATTAAAAACTATATTTAAATGTGTTAACTGCAGGTGACAAAGTGAGCAAAACTCTTCTGGTGAACATCTACTGTGCAGTCAGCCACTTTGCTCTACATCACAATACTCCCACTTTCATGGCATTGTTTTTCTCTGAGATGACTGAGATTATCAGGAGTTAGGTGAAGTGCCTGCCCTGGACCATATACTGACATTATTTTGTGCACCTGTTGAATGTGTTTGTTCTGAGGAAAAAAAAAAAAGTGGGACACTAACTGTAACATCTGTCCTTAAAACAAGCGGAATGCTCAATTCTCTTACTAATCCCTGCCCAACGTTATTTTTTCTGAAGTTCTTTCTTCTCCCTTTCTGAATCACTCTTAGCGTCTATTTGATTATGCCAACCCTAATCGCCTGACAGGTTTGTATCACTCAGTGAAAAGGAGTGCGTACACATGGGTGGAGTTAGACATGAATCATATATGAAGGATTTACGTCATCTATAATTGTTAGCCTGTAACAACTTTCACTAAAACCAAATGAATCATCCACTGGAGTGAGAGTTTATGAAAAAGATTACTTCTCCATCCATCTCCTTATTCAGTCCCAAACTAGTGACTTGTCAACAGCTTTGTCCAGTTGTAAATATGAATGTGTAATGGCTGATTGGGCATTTGACACGAGGATTTGGACCTACTTAGAAGGCTTCCAGCTGATGTTTGAGTTTGTTCTGGAGCATGGTTGTAATTGTGAAGTTAGAATATTAATTCTGAGACTCCAATAGGGAAGAAAACACCAAATGATTTATGATGGTTTTCAAATATGATAAAGCGTTATTTTCTCAAGTCTTGTCAGTGGCACTCAAACATCTGCAGAGGGAAATCTCTTTGTCTCTGCTGTGTGCTTTGACAATATCACTTTTAAACAGTCCCTGGCAACTGAGATTTCACCATCTACCTGGAGGAGGAGTGACCAGCTCAGGATGTAGGGCCCGTCAGGGTCCATCTCATCACCCACTTGCCTCACTCCCAAGCCTTCTGCTCTGAGCTTTGATTGCTTTCATGGCTCAGTTCAGAAAACCTGCCAGGTTTTCCCCTTTTCCTGCTTGGAATCACAGACTATGTAGCAAGATCAGCTTTGTCCCCTATCTGTTCCCATCGGCTTCATATCTTCCAGAAAGTCCCCCAAATTTGGTTCAATGTAGACCCTCTTTCCTTAATATCAGAGTGATGCTAAGATTTTAAATAATTATTTTTAAATATTTTTTGAGAAGAGGCAAATACATGTACTAGGTTATCTACCTTTAAATATGATATGTGAATTTTTCTATGTCCTTGATTCTGTTTCTATTTTTGACTCATTTTTTTCTTCTATTTTATCTTTACATTTCTTCTGTAGTGTTTTGCTTCAAAAACAGAGATATGAAACCTTCAAATCCTCATGCTCTTAATTTTCTTTGATGAAAATTCTGCATCGTTCTTTAATATTAAAAGATATTCAAATAAAAAGCATGGAAATTTTATTTAACTTTCTCTGTACTTTCCATTATGTTTTACATAGAAATAATAGAACATTTTAAATCAGTATTTAAGTTTGTAGATCATGCACTATGAAGTTGATTTTCAGAAGATTAAATACTCACTATATATGCATATGTTAAGATTCATACAAATAAATGACATTAGAAGCCAATAGAAAAGTGCTTTATATAATAATTATCTGTATATGCTTAGATTATTTGAAACATCTATGAACTTTCTACCAAGATTTTTTTCAAATCCTGCCTTTTCTCTGTGTGTGCACGTGTTTGATAAGAGAAATTCTATTAACAAGGAAGCAAATATTTCTGTATTGTATGAATGAATTCTCCTATGAAATATGATTCTTGGCCTATTTGAGTCTAATCAATAGTTCAACTAAGCTAAACTCTCAACCTCTTAAGCTATGAACTCTAAACATCCTCAGTATAAATGATTGTAAATCGGTATTTTGAAGATCCTGTCATCAGCTGTCCTGCAACACCATTAACAATTTGATAATTGTCAATTACTTTTTACGTGGTTGCTGCCACTTTGATCCCAGATTGAATGTTTGATTTTGCATTTGACTTTTTAGGGATGACAACAAACTGTTATATTGATAAATTTTCTTTGTATCATTTACATGCACTATTTCAAAATATCTTCAACTATTTGCAGTGAAATTGCCAGTTTCCGCCTCTTTTTTTATCCTTTCATTGAGGTCAGTAGACCTTTCTTACAGAAATGTAAGATAACACATTAAACATCGTCAGTTACTTGTTTCATTCAGTAGAAGTGGACTCCACTGCTTGCTCTGATGCTTGGTAATGTTGCAACTCAATTCAAGTAGCCCAATTTCTATTAAAGAGATAGCATACTGCATTTTATCATGAAAACTTAGAAAGATTTAGACTTTCTAGGTCAAAACAAAGTTTGCTCTAATTTAAAAATAATTGTTGATATGCAAAGTAGACAATTCCAAACATCAGTTTCAGTTGAACTGTTCTTGGTTTTTTATTTCAGGTTAAAGATTTAACTAAGTCTACTAAGGTTCTGTTCACTGTTAGTATATTAATGAATATTAAGAGTTTCACCCCAGTGATACAACAATAATTCAACATACACAAATCTATTTATGTAACTCACCCCATAAATAGAGGCAAAAACAAAGACCAAATGATTCTTTCAAAAGATATAGGAAAATTATTTTACAAAATTTAGAAATCTTTTATGATAAGAAGACACAAAATAATCGGTTTAGATGGGACATATTGCAAAATTATAAAGGCCATATACACAAACCCAGAGCCAGCATCGTATTGAATGGGGAAAAATGAAAGCATCCCTACTTAGAACTGGGACTAGACAGGGTTGCCCACTCTCAGCACTTCACTTAGCATAGTACAGGAAATCCTAGGCAAAGCCTTCAAGCAAGAGAAGAAAAACTCAGAAGGGTCCATCTGGGGAGAGAAGGGGTCAAGTTATCACTCTTTGCTGATGATATGATCTTATATTTAGAAAACTCTGTATTCAACCCAGAGACTCTTGGAATTGATAAAGAAATTCAGCAAAATCTCAATTTACAAAATCACTGTGCACAAATCAGTAGCTTTCATATACACTAACAGTCAGGCTGAGAATACAATCTATCACACAATACCTTTCACAGTATCAAAAAGGAAAAAATACTTAGGAATATATTTAACTAAGGAGGTGAAGGACCTCTATAGGGAGAACTATGAAACACTGCAGAAGAAATCACAGCCGATGTAAACACATGAAAAAAACATATCATGCTCATGGAAGGGAAGAATAAATATTGTTAAAATGACTATGCTACCAAAAGTGATTTATACATTCAGCAGAATCGTCATTAAAACATTAACATCCTTGTTTGCAGGTGTACAAAAAAGTACTCCTATGGAACCAGAAAAGACCCTGAATAGACAATGCAACTTGACAGAATAAGAATAAATAAGGAGCCACCACTTTATCAGACTTCAAGCTGTATGACAAGGCCATAGTACCAAACAGCAGAGTGGGGGCACCAGAAGAGAGACATCGACCTATGGATCGGCGCAGAGAACCCAGAAATGAAACCACTCTCATAGTCTCATGTGATCTTTGACAAAGTAGACAAAAACATACACTGGGGAAAAGAACTCTGAGTCAATAAATAATCCTGGGCATAAGTAAATAGTAACAGGTAAAAGACTTCACCATTTGTTTAAAATAATTCACAATTAAAATACATTTTAAAAGTCAAATGCACCTTTACATTTGGCTGATGGAAAAATCAACAAGTAATGTAGTCTGAAATGCAGTATTTCATGTAAAGGAAATGAAAGGATTCATATAGTCAGGGAGATTATATTTAAATACAATACAAAGTACAAAACTAAGAGGGTAAGAAACTGAGGAAAATCTTATAGGAAAGTACTAAAAATTATGAAAATTAGTTGATAATCACTGTAGGTGAGAATGCACAGAGGAAGGACCTTTTGTTACTCTGACGGTCACATGAAGGGGTATTTGGGGCAAAAATTCAGGAAGAATAATTTCGTAATCATTAATAACTTTGTAGTTGTAGAAGCTGCAATAATGATAGTGAAATTTGGTTCTTCAGAGAAGTAGCAGTTTCTATATTGAATACAGACACATTTTCAAATTGTCCCATGTCCCAGGATTTGTAGTTCAAGTCTGCTGAGTAGATGAACTTTGTTTTCCTGGCCACTCATCACCGTATCTGCCGTTACCACCTCTCTCACCAGCACCATCCTCTTTCTGGGCTCTTCATACCTGACCCTGAGGAACTATTTCACTTGTGACACAATGTCGCATACCAGCATAATTTCCTTTCCAACCACACCAGTCACTACTTGACATCAAGAGTAGAGAGATTGGATTGGTGTGGCTCTTTCTGCAGAGAAATATTTTATTAGAATGTGCTACTTTGAAGAAACTGAATTTTTCATGGGTAAGAGTCGCTGAAAAGTCCACAGACTATATATAAACTACACCTCTGATTGAAACTCAAAGCTGCCTCTTTAATTTTAAATGAAGCTCTGACAATTAAGTTGACAAATTTGTTCTAGAAAAAGTGCGACATACTTCATTGCTGAATATCATTATGTCACCTTAGAATGACTCCCCTTGGGGAGTCACTGAAACTAGCACCTAGTTCACTCTTCAAAGCAATTTTGGAACTCATTCTAGAAAGGCCATCAGAGTTATTGTCATATTAACAAAGATGTCCTGAATGTCATCAAAATGTCTTCCTATGGCTTGCTGCCTGTAGCATAGTGGTTACAGCGCCAGCCACATACACCAAGGCTGGCAGGTTCGAACACAGCCCGGGCCAGCTAAACAACAATGACAACTGCAACCAAAAAATAGCCAGGTGCGTGCTTGTAGTTTCAGCTATTTGGGAGGCTGAGGCAAGATAATCGCTTAAGCCCAATAGTTGGAGGTTTCTGTGAGCTGTGACATCATGACACTTTACCGAGAAAGACATAGTGAGAATCTGTCTCAAAAAAAAAAAGTCTTCCTTCAATATTTCCTTTATTTTCAGGTAAAGAAAAATGTCACTGGGGTCCAGATCAGATGAGTAGGGAGAGTATTCCAATACAGGTATTTGTTTACGGGCTACAAACTCCCTCACAGAGAGTGTCGTGTGAGCTGGAGCATGGTCGTGATGTGATGCAACGGCCACGAGCTGCTGGTGAAAAGTTCAGATTATTTTTGTCTTTTTCACACATCATTTTCAGCACTTCTAATAGTAAACTTGGTTAACAGTTTGTTTCAGAATGGACAATCCCTCAGATATCAAAAAAGTTTAGCAACATTGTTTGACTCTTGATTTGGAATGACAGAACATTTTTGTTCATGGAGAATTGGCTGAATTACATTGTGCACTTTGATGCTTTGTTTCATAACTTTGCTGATGAAATGATCTTATATTTAGAAAACTCTGTATTCAACCCAGAGACTCCTGGAATTGATAAAGAAATTCAGCAAAGTGAATTCTAGAAACTGGAACACCCACGTTTCATCACCAGTGATAACACAGCTCAGAACTTAGTCTTGCCTGTCCCAAAGGTCTTTCCGAACTTGGACTCTCCTTTGATTTGTTCATTGGTGAGTTCTTTCTGGAACATTTTTGCACATACTTTTCTCATGCCAGGATGTGCAATTAAGATTTTCCTATCTATCTAACAATGTTTACTTGATCTGCTATGCTTCTCACAATAAGGCAACAATTTTGACCCAGAATTGGATGAATTTTTGCAATGTTTTTATCAGTTCTGCTCATTACTGGCTGGCTTGACCTTTCTTCATGAGTGATGCTTTCTCTACCCTCAGAAAAGAAATTTCATCCCTGTACACTGCCATTGTCTTCATGGTATTAGCCCCATAAACTTGAACTAGAAAGTCCCTGATTTTTCTTCCACTCTTGCCAAGTTTAAGAAGAAAATTAATGTTCTTTTCTTTGCTCTAATTCAAGCTCTGACACACAAAAACACACAACACTAATGAACACCACTCAGCAAGGCTCTGCCACCCCCTGTGAACACCACTGTGAGACACAGCTACACCATGATGCTTCACCCAACATACGTACACTATGTCTAGTCCTCAAACTTAATTGTCATAACTTGTACCCATTTTCACAGTATATTTAGCCTCAAAAACTTCTGCTTTCTAAACTAAAAACAGCCACTGATCTGATCAGGTTATTATGACTTCTTGTATACTATTTAAAATACCATGCATAAAGAAGGAATTCAATAAATTGTATAAAAACATTGGATATTCTCCTTTTTTGTCTTTATTTTTCAATAATACCTTTACTTCGATACCATCAAAAATAATTTCTTAGGCAGTGCCTGTGGCTCAAAGGAGTAGGGTGCTGACCCTATATAAGAAGGTGGCGGGTTCAAACCCAGGCCCAGCTGGAAAAAAAATAAATAAATAAATGCCAAAAATAAATAAATAAATAAAATAATAATAATTTCTCATATATTCCAAATAATATGTATTTTAGTGTTGAGAAAAATAATAAATGGAAAATAGGAAAAATGTAATATTGATACTTAAGGTGTACTATTGGGGTTACTGTTAGAAAATTATTAAAAAGTACTCAAGAAACCAATCAGTTATTTCTTTTGGCTGTGCTCAAAATCCACAGGTAATAGCACCTTCTAATGAACTGGTTTTCACATCAGGCACATGGGGCTTGACATGAACGTCTTTGGGACCTTGGTTACGTTACTTGCACATTTATTTTTTCAGCTTTAAAACACATAAATGACAATTATAATATTGATCTCCTAAATTGTGAGGATCAAAAGAGACAGTGCAATAGGCCCATTTTCCAAAATTAAGGTACTTTAAATATATATTTCTTTTTTAAAACTTCTACTTTGATTTGCAACAATCACACATAATTAGCTATGTTCCTTCCTAATTCTTTATTCCATTAAGTTTTCATTTAGACTCTTTACATATGAAGTCACTCTCTCTATCTTTGTAATATTAACTCTGTGTTATATTATTTAGGCACAAAAATTAGATATAATAACTAATAGATATTCAACAGATTCCTATACGTGATTATATTCTCTTTTTAAAATCTATTGGCTTTCTTGTGTCAACCTGAAGAAACATTAAACACCTTTAGATAACATTTTCCCTCTATTTTATTTCAGAAATGCAGTCTTTTTCCTTCCCATAAAAGGAGCAGCTAGATTGCAATTTCAGCACTTACCTTCAGATTTTATACGTCCTTTCCTCTGGTATTTGAACTAATTGTTTTTATTTTCTTCCTACTAAGTGACTTATTAACTGTAGCATTCTTTTACCCAAACAGTCTTATAGAGAATATTTCTAACTTTCAGTTTCTGATTTTTGTATGATTTTATTGCTCTCATTAACTTGATGTCAAAATTTCCAGGGTGACTTTTCTAAATGCCAAACAATCTAATTTTTAATAGATCCGTCTGTAAGCACGCCCTCCACATGCTGACCATTCACTTAGATCTTCCTGTATATTAGGGTAAAAAGATAATGACTTTGTTTATCTTTTAGCAAAGTTTGAAAACATTATATTGTTTAAAATATAAACAATGTTAATTGCAGTCATAATTACTTTTCCACATTCTATATATACTGACACATAAAGTCCTCACAGCAACTCTATGAAACAGGCTTTCACGTAATCTTAATTGTACAGATGAAGACTCTGACTCCCAAAAGGGTAAACAATTTTCCAATATTTTAAAGTTATTAAGTGGCAAAGAAGGAATCTGAACTAAGACTGTTTGTTTCTACAGTCAATCCTGTAAATTAACAGATTAATTTTACTCCAAGTTAGAGTAAAGTGGTTTTAATATTGGAAAATTTGCTTAGTTATTTTATACTAAAGTAACATTTAATACAAGTAAGAATATTCAGAGTTAATATTAAATATTTTAATTCATATTCACCTGTTTAATCAAAGAAATTAGAACATTTACTTTTATCTTATAATCTTATTGATAGTTGCAATTAACACTGGGCATGTATAATATAAAAGCCACTGGCTGAAGAACTTTACACATATTTTATCATTTCTATGATGTATGTAATAATTTTCTGGATGTATTATAACCAAGACATTGAAGTCTTTGCTTAAAATTAAAAATAATATACTGGCTATACCTTATTTAAGACAATTTCAAACAAAATACAGATCTAGATATAAGTATATTTGCTTTTCATATATACTTTGGAAAATCCATATTTTCCTAACATATTTAAGCACTTGGAATATTGAAAATATTTCTTTGTACCAAAAAAATATATGCACAAACATGACCTTTTATGAAGCTTTTCTTGTTAACAAGAGGATGCCAGAAATATTGTTGGTGGATAATTACCTTTATAGATATTAGTTATAACTACTTTTCAATACATAGCAAAGTATAAGGTTCAATTTTCCTGTCTAAATTAATAATAACTCAAGGCTAAAAAACACCATTTGCATCAACTCTGTATTCAAATACCTGACTACATGCCAATCTGTTTTTCTACAAATAATTCAATCAATTTCCAATTTATTCAAAATTCCTCTTCATGGCTTCTCAATCTGAATGCTAGCTGTGCCTACTGGGTCTCCACCCACCCACAATATGCCATGTTGCATTTTCTCTATGTATTATTTAAGAAAAATAACTTGTAAATTAAAAACAAATGGTCCTATTCAAATTAGGATATGTTAACACATTGTGTTTGTTTGAGTTTGTGAATATGAGATTGTACATTACTCATATTTTAGAATTTTGACAAAATTAAAATTCAAAATAAATCATCATAAAACCATATGAAATAAATGTCCATATACCATCACATAAAATCCTCAGAACAACTCTATGAAATAGGCTTTCATGTCATCTTCATTTTACAGATGAAGACTTCAAGACCCAGAAGTACAAACAATTTCTTATTATTATCAACTTATTAAGCAGCAACACAGGAATCTTAACTAAGACTGTATGATTCCAGAATCAAGACTATACATTATCAGATAATTGTTCCAGGTTAGATTTAAGAGTTTTTAATACTGGAAAATTGACTTAGTTATTTTATTTTAGCTAGTATTTAGAGAAATATAGAGAAGAAATCATGTTTTTGAAAAATAAAGATAATGCATCTGGTCTTAAAGTCTAGGAATATACCTTGTGGACCTTGTTACAAAAGAGAGCTAGATATTTACATAGCAATTGATAAGTCTTAAAGTTTTTATTTTACATTCACCACAAAAATAATGAAATAATTTTTTTCAAAAAACCTATGAGAAGCACAAATAGAAAAATAACATAATGAGGGGTTACTATCAAGGTGTCACCTGAGCATTTTCATTTGTTAACATGTGTCTATGTAGCAATGGCTCTGTAGATAAGAAATCATCAGCTGAGCTATATTCAATTAACTGACATGTGCATATTTTAAGGATCATGGCCAGCAAAACATGTGACATTGCAAGTTCATAGATTCCTGACTTCTTTGATAGAACAAAAGACTATATTATTTAAATATCAGAAGTTGAGAACATTTGGCTCAAGACCAGAACCCAAGAACAGTTGGCTACTAAATACAAATAGAATTATCTTTAAATGTTAATTCTCATAATTGGTATGAGACCAAAACCATCCTAAGCATTGAGATTTTGCATGGCTGCAATTTTGAGCAAGGTAGAGAGGTCTACATAAAAATAAGGTAAAATTTCTGTGCTCTAGTATATTAAATATAAATGGCTCTAACTGTGAAAGTGAGAATCATGCTACCTGGTAGATATCAAAAGTGATGAAATTAGAGAGGCTGAGATACTGATGTGAGTTGAAAATAGATGATGATCCTTAATTGATGACATGTTGTTTTAATTGAGATGTTATGGATAAATGAATTGACAGGGGGTCACAATGAGGAGAAATGAAGAAGGAACATGTGTTCCAAGGAAAGGATGATGAAATTTAAGGGACAGAGTTAAAGTCTGCAATAAATACAAAAACAATTTCATTGGCCAAAGTGGCAGATACAGGGAAGTCAAAATAAATATAGACTAAAAAATGTTTTGGAGAATGTAATGACTAGATGAGAAGATGGGGAAATGTCTTAGTGGAGGTTGCTTGTGACTTGACTTATTTGCTAAGGGAAGATCAAGAAAAAGAAAACATAGAGATTAAAACTAAGAGAAGAGAGTTTTGAAAAACTTGATACCCAAAATTTTACCAGACTTATCAATATTCTCCATTAATGTGAATGGCTAAAACTGTCCTCTAAAGAGGCACAGATTAGCTGACTGGCTACATTTTACCTTAAAAGATAAATATAGACTCAGGGTGAAAGGATGGTTCTCCATATTTCAGGCAACTGATAATCAGAAAAAAGCAGGTGCTGCAATTCTATTTGCAGACACAATAGGCTTTAACCAACAAAAGTAGGGAAAGGTAAGAATGGTCACTTCATATTTGTTAAGGGTAATACTCAATATGATGAGATTTCAATAATTAATGTTTATGCGCCCAACCAGAATGCACCTCAATTTATAAGAGAAACTCTAACAGACACGAGCAACTTGATTTTCTCCAGCTCCATAATAGTTGGAGATTTCAACACTCCTTTGGCAGTGTTGGGTAGATCCTCCAATAAAAAGCTGAGCAAAGAAATTTTAGATTTAAACCTAATCATCCAACATTTGGATTTAGCAGACATATACATAACATTTCATCCCAACAAAACTGAATACACATATTTCTCATCAGCCCACAGAACATACTCCAAAATCAATCACATCTTAGGTCACAAGTCTAACCTCAGTAAATTTAAAATAATAAAAATTATTCCTTGCATCTTCTCAGACTACCATGGAATAAAATTTGAACTCAGTAACAACAGGAATATGCATACTCATACAAAAACATGGACGTTAAATAACCTTATGCTGAATAATAGCTGGGTCAGAGATAAGATTAAGAAGGAAATTGCCAAATTTTTG
>CAUYPK010091962.1:0-18794 GCA_963574355.1 Loris lydekkerianus | reverse complement strand
ATCCAGGGGGGTGTCAATCTAGGGAACTTTTGTTGACATTGGGGCAAATCTGGGCCGGCCAGTCCTTGACCCACACACCCAAACACACACACACACACCCACAACCACCCCCACCCCCCCCCCCCCCCCCCCGCCATGCTGTACTCACCTGGCCTCACAGTGGTGTGGCGCAGAGATTCTTAACCCCGGGGTACATGAACTTCCCATCGGCAGGATTTCATAAGCCTCCAGCAATCTGCCCCATAATCGCAAACAATTGTAAACAATGCTGGTGGCCAACCAGATCAGCTAGGGGAGGGGAGGCAGGACCTACCTGGAGTCTTTTCTTGTCCCCATGAGACTTGTTTTACAAAACCATTCATTTATTCCTTGAACAGATGTTTATTTAGCACACATTAGGAGCTAGGGATGGAGCTGGATGCCAGAAATTTATCAGTCTGGGACCTCATAATAGATTCTTCCCAGAAGAACAAGCTTTTTCTTTCTTTGTTTTCTAGAACAAGTTTTTTCTATAACTGATGTTCAGAGAAACTCATTTTGACTGCGCTGTGTACTATGAAGCTGTGTGAGTCTATCACAGGCAGACCTAATCTACTGGGGACAGCCGGAGGAATTCCCTGAGCAAGTGGCACGTGCAGACTCATGGGAAGCTAAGGTCTAGAGACATCCCCCAACCACACCATGTCTCCCAACCAACTCTTGCCAGAGCTCCAGCCGCTGCCAGGTGTGCTGACCAGGCTCCTGGACTCTCTCCACTCACTTGCTCATCTGCCCTCCCTTCTGGCTACCTGACTGCCTGCCTGGGTGACAGAGGACCAGAAGCTGGCAAAGCCAGGGGGTACCTGCCTGCTGGGACAGGCACACAACCAGCAGCAGGGTGCCCGGGCTTTTGATGCTCAGTGTATTTAACACGTTCACTTTTTTTTTTTGAGACAGAGTGTCACTATGTTTCCCTTGGGTAGAGTGCTATGGCTCACAGCAACATCCATCTCTTGGGCTTAAGCAATTCTCTTGCCTCAGCCTCACGAGTAGCTGGGACTACAGGTACCCGCCACAACGTCCAGCTATTTTTTGGTTGCAGTTGTCATTGTTGTTTAGCAGGCCCGGGTGGGGCTCGAACCTGCCAGTTTTGGTGTATGTGGCCGGCGCCCTACTCACTGAGCTACGGGTGCCGAGCCTCCACATTGTCTGCTTCACTGTCCCTGTCACTCAGGAAAGGCCTCAGTGCCTTACACCCAACCTCCAGCTTGCCCAAGGCTGGGAGCTGGAAAGATTCTGCTTCATTCTACCCATAGGCAGTGGGTCAGGCACTTCTAGAACTTTGTAAGGTGAAAACGCAGTTTGTGAATCAGTAAGACAGCCTGGCAAGCCAGCATTCCAGAGGCACCATGGGTGAGCCAGGGATTCCTCTCGTACTCCCCTTCCTCCTGTGGCACCTGGAACACTTTTTTTGTAGACCAGAAGATACAAAGTGGTGGTCACCAGGCTGAATGCAGCCCATACATGCACTGATTGTCTTACATAGAATCTTTCTTTCTTTCTTTCTTTCTTTCTTTCTTTCTTTCTTTCTTTCTTTCTTTCTTTTTGGAGAAAGAGGCTCACTTTGTCACCCCAGGGTACAGTGCCATGGCGTCACAGCTCACAGCAACTTCAACCTCTTGGCTCAAGTGATTCTCTTGCCTTAGGTTCCAAAGTACCTAGGATTATAGGTGCCTGCCACCACACCTGTCTAGTTTTTCTATTTTTAGTAGAGATGGGGTCTTGCTCTGGCTCAGGCTGGTTTTGAATTCCTGAGCTCAAGCAATCCTCCCAGAGTGCTAGGAGGAAAGGCATGAGCCATTGCACCTGGCCCCCATTACATGGAATTTTTTAAAAATTTGAGACAACATTGGGCGGCGCCTGTGGTTCAAAGGGGTAGGGTGCTGGCCCCATATGCTGGAGATGGCAGGTTCAAACTCAGCCCCCGCCAGAAACTATTAAAAAAAATTTTTTTTTGGAGACAATATTTAAAAATTTGGAAATTTCTCATTCATATATGAATCTAGAGATTTCTTAGGAAAAACTGGACACTCTACTCACAGTGGGCTGGCATTCTAACATGTCCCTGTTGGCCTTTTATTTATTACTATTTCTAAGACAGATTTTCATTGTTACCCAGGCTGGAGTGTAGTGTCCCATCATAACTCATTGCAGCTTGGAATTGCTGGGCTCAAGCCACCGCGTCTGGCCTTTTAGAACCTCCATAGTTGGCTGGGCACCCATAGCTCAGCGGTTAGGGTGCCGGCTACATGTTCCAGGGATGGTAGATTTGAACCCGGCCAGGGCCTGCTAAACCAACAACAACAACAACAACAACAACAAAATAGCCAGGCGTTGGGGTGGGCACCTGTAGTCCCAGCTTCTAGGGAGGCTGAGGCAAGAGAATTACTCCAGCCCAAGATTCTGAGGTTGCTGTGAGCTATGATGCCATAACACTCTACCGAGGGTGACAAAGTGAGACTCTGTCGCAATAAAAAACAAATAAATAAATAAAACTTTGGTAGTTATAGGGTCTCACTGTGTCACCCCGAGTGGTCTCAAGTGATCCTTCCACTTCACCCTCCCAAAATTCAGGTATTACAGGCATGAGTTACCATGCCTGGTTCCCACTGGCCCTTCAGATGGACATGCGCTCTCTGGATCAGCACACACCACGCCCAGGAAAACTACCCTTTCCTCCCTCCCCTTCCCTGACAGGAGTTACAGGCTGAGGCAAAAACGTGGCCCAGTCTCTGCCCTCTCACTCTTTCTAAGCTAAAAGGCAAGAAGGGCAATGGATTTGGGAGGGATTAATAAATCCCCCAAATTTGAGTCTTTTCCTAAATTCCAGGAGACTGGAACTAAGTCAAACTTGGATTGGAGGAAATGTTCAGAGCTTCCTGTCCCACTTGCTTGGACCTGGTCTGATCTTGCCTCATCTTAAGCAAGACTTGTTCTGAGGGAGTCTCCGTGGCAGCTCTAGGCATGGTCTGCCTCTTTTTTTTTTTTTTTTTGAGACAGAGCCTCAAGCTGTCACCCTGGGTAGAGTGCTGTAGCATCACAGCTCACAGCAACCTCCAACTCCTGGGCTCAAGCGATTCTCCTGCCTCTGCCTCCCAAGTAGCTAGGATTATAGGCATCCGCCACAACGCCTGGCTATTTTTTGTTTGCAGCCATCATTGTTGTCTGATGGATTTGAACCCGCCAGCTCAGTTGTATGTGGCTGGCGACTTAGCCGTTTGAGCCACAGGCGCCAAGCCGGTCTGCCTCTTTTTTTTTTTTTTCTTTGAGACAGAGTCTCACTTTGTTGTCCTTGGTTGAGTGCTGTGGCGTCATGGCTCATAGCAACCTCAAACTCTTGGGCTCAAGCAATTCTCTTGCCTTAGCCTCCCAAGTAGCTGGGACTACAGGCACCGGCCACAACACCTGGCTATTTTTAGAGAAGGGGTCTCAGTCTTGCTCAGGCTGGACTCAGGCAATCCACCTGGGGATTGGGCCTGGGGCTCCCAGAGTGCTGGGTTTACCGGCATGAGCCGTGGCACCCGGCCTTGATGGTCTGCCTCTTGCTTGGACTTTGCTCAGGGGCTGGGCAGGGAGAAGCTGGGAAGGCAGCCTGGGGGGTTCTGCCAGGGATGACCCCCCCAGTCCCCCTACTCCCCCGCACCAAGCCACCTGGCTTGGCCACCCATGCAGGGCCTGGGGACCCTGGGATTCCCTGAGACATCACTGGCCATGGGCCACTGTGTTTCCTAGCACTTTGGGCTGCTGGATCTTGTGGCTGTGCAGCTCCCGGGTGGGGTGGTGTTGGCTATCAGCCACGCCACAAGAGGCTGAGATTCCCCTGAAACCCATAACTGCTTTTATCTCTCACTGGCGACAGAGAAACAAGCCAGGATGCTCTGCCCAGGAGGCATTTCCAGAAATTTAGGCTCTGACTTCATGTTGACCAAATGCCAGAAAGTCCTGGGCTTCTTTGTGGTAAGGGAGCCATTGAGCAACAAGTGTTTTGTTTTGCAGATGACAAGATTTTCCAACATTAAGAAGTTTGAATGATAAATGAGAGGACTTTGACCTATTCGCTACCCCTAGCAAGTCAGGTTGCTGATCTGAGTTTCTGTGCTTGGCAAATTTGCTCTTTATAACTTCTAGCTCTCCTGGGCCTATCCCCAGCTCCAACAGACTCAGGCCCCAAGACCCAGGGGACTTATGTCTTCCAGTTTTAGGGCCATCCAGGCCCACCAGGGCCCATGCCAAGTACATGGCTACAGCTGTGGAGAAGCTGTAGAAAACATAGACTTTGGAAACTTACATTGGACATAGGTATTGGCATGGCCTGGCAGACTATTTTTGTAAATAAAATTTTATTGGAACTTAACCAGGCTCATTCGTATTGTCTGTGGCTGCTTTCACACCCAAGTTGAGTAGCTGCTACTGAGACTACGTGGCCCGCAAAGTATAAAATATTTACTATTTGGCAGGCAGCACCTGTGCTCAGTGAGTAGGGCACCGGCCCCATATACCGAGGGTGGTGGGTTCAAACCCAGGCCTGGCCAAACTGCAGCAAAAAAATAGTGGGGCGTTGTGGGGGGAGCCTGTAGTCCCAGCTACTAGAGAGGCTGATGCAAGAGAATCGCCTAAGCCCAGGAATTGGAGGTTGCTGTGAGCTGTGATGCCACAGCACTCTACCAAGGGTGACATAGTGAGACTCTGTCTTTACAAAAAAGAAAAAATTTTACTATTTGGTGCTTTAAGAAAATGAATACTGACCCCTGCTTGGAGGAAATAGGGGTCTGCCTTATGCAGAGAGGGCTGGGCTTATGTCTTAGTTTTGGGGGGAAGGGTAAGAGCGGCTAGAAAAGACCAGAGTGGTAGCAGGGAGATGTAACTAAGGGAGAATGAAGGCAGGACAAGGGCTAAGAACCTGTGAACAGACCTAGGGCTCAGGCATGGATGCCCTCAAAGGTGGGCAGAGCTTTGAGGCTTACGACATTGGTAGGAAATAGCAGGTCAGACATCACTCCCAGGAGACCAAGCCATCACAGCCCCTACTCTTGGTGGAAGAGCACAGACTGGGTGGTACTCCCCTCCAGCTGGGGGACCACATGTGCATTCCTCACTCCAGTGTGGGTAGTCCAATTCTGCAGTCAGGCCTTCTTCAGGGTGCTGAGAACACAAGAGGACCCCTGGGCTCACATTCTGATGGGGAGCAGCGAGGCAAAACATATAACAAACTGGTAAATACAATTAGATCACAGCAAAGATTGGGAAAAAAATAAAATCCTATTATTCAGGTCAGGGAGATGTTTCCAAGGGAAGGTGACATTTGGACAGAGGTTAAAGGAGTGAGAGGAGCTGCAGGAAGAGGCCCCTGAGAAGACAGACAAGCACATGTAAAGGTGGGCGGCGCCTGTGGCTCAAAGAGTAGGGTGCCAGCCCCATATACCGGAGGTGGCGGGTTCAAACCCGGCCCTGGCCAAAAACTGAAAAAAAAAAAAAGGCTCAGTACCTGTGACTCAAGCGGCTAAGGCGCCAGCCACATACACCTGAGCTGGCGGGTTCGAATCCAGCCCGGACCCACCAAACAACAATGATGGCTGCAACCAAAAAATAGCCGGGCGTTGTGGCAGGCGGCTGTAGTCCCATCTACTTGGGAGGTGGAGACAGAAGACTCGCTTGAGGCCAGGAGTTGGAGGTTGCTGTGAGCTGTGATGCCACGGCACTCTACCCAGGGCAACAGCTTGAGGCTCTATCTCAAAAAAAAAAAAAAAAAAAAAATCCCAGGGAGTACAGAGGCTTGAAAGAAGGCCAAGACAGTGAGGCTGGACAGTGACCAAAGGAAGAATGGAGGGAGAGGCAGGCCGTCTCATCTTTAGTACCCTGGCTGCATTCCCTTTAACACAAGTGCGTGCACCTCAAAAACAGATGATTAGCTCCCCATGTCAGCCCTCATGTCACACAAACAGGAAATTTTCTCATCCCTGGAGGCAGAAGTTAGGCTGGCCAATTTCTCTCTCCCTCTTAAATTTGCTAACTAGCCCTGGGTTGGGGAGAGACCCTCCCTCACAGAGAAATCTAGAGGAGGAGGTACACTTGTATTGGCCTGATTTTCTGCTCAGAGTGTGAATCACAGACAGTCAGGCCTGTGTCCTTGGCTCAGGATGTCCGGGTGTTTCCTGCCTGGGAGAACAGCCCCGCTCTCAGGGGCAGCGGCCCACTACTCCCTGACGTCAATTCTCTCTCTAATGAATGGGTTTCCTTTCCCTCTTGCAAAGGCATACTATCTGCCATCAGTGCCATCAGTCCTGTCTTTCTAACCCTGGTACCTCCTGCCTGGGAAGGAGAGAGTGAGACTAAGGAGAAGCAGTGGATGAGGGCAGGCGGGCAAGGTGATAGATGCCTTCTTACCATCAAGGTGTGAATCTGGAAACCCTCCCAGCCGTGATGTCAGGCCCATAACTTAAGTTCTCCAAGCAGCTTTGGGACACAGAGAGCACTCTCAAGCAGGCTCTCTGGACCACCTGTGTTACAGTCCACTACTTTTTCCCAGCCACTGGCCCAGACGAGACCTCCTGACGGAAAGAGTGCATATGCTGTCATCATGTAAACAGGACTATTTAAAAATTGCTTAATCTCTGAAATTTTCTTCTTTCTTTCTTTTTTTTTTTTTTGAGACAGATTCTCACAACGTTGCCCTTGGTAGAGTGCCATGGCGTCATATCTCATAGCAAACTCCAACTCTTGGGCTTAAGCGATTCTCTTGCCTCAGCTTTCCAAGCAGCTGGGACTATAGGAGCCCACCACAACACCCTGCTTTTTTTGTTATGGTTGTTGTAGTTGTAGTTGTCATTGTTGTTTAGTAGGCCCGAGCCAGGTTCGAACCTGCCAGCCCAGGTGTATGTGGCCGGCGCCCTAACGGCTGAGCTATGGGTGCTGAGCCAATTTCTGAAATTAAAAAAAAATTTTGCAGCCTCATGTCCTGAGGCAAGGTTGTGGTTGTGTTGCTCTGGTTATAGCTGTCTGTTTCAAACTAGCCATGAAGTTAGAGACTCTCCGTGCGTGGTTGCAGAAAAGACTGTGTCATTCTCTGCTGTTAGTCCTTAATGTATTTTAATGTAGTAGCTTATCATGCCATCAATATCACTGTCTTTTTTTTGAGATTGGAAATGCCCACTGAAATGGGACCATGGTTGTCTTATTTCCCTTAATGCCTTACGCAGCCAAATGCCATCTGCAAAGAGATCCTGAGAGCTCTTTTTAGGATGACTAGGATGCTCTCCTGGTCCACAAGAGTGGTGAGAATGATGGTGGAGCCATTCAGTGAATGTTTACGCTGCAGCTATCACATGCCAGGCACTGTGCAAAAGTAGAACCATGCAATGGATGGTCTCATTCTGGTTACTGGAAGTTAGGACATTTGATGACTCACCATTTCTAACTTGAAAGAGTTGAATCAAATTCCACGTAGTATTTGTAAAGCTATTTAAACTTATTTTTTATTTTTTTGAAGTTTTTTTTTTTTTTTTTTTTGGCCGGGGCTGGGTTTGAACCCACTGCCTCTGGTATGGGGGTGGTGCCCGACTCCTTGAGCCACAGGCACTGGCCAGCTATTTAAACTTAAAAGAAAAATTCAAATCAATCTGAAATACTCACTGATTGTAAACAATTTGGAAACTTCTGAATGGTGCCACATAAGCATGTTATCATTTTGTGTATTTGTTTTCAGTCTGCCTGTCGACATACTCATATTCCCTCCCTCCCCTCACACTTTTCTGATATTTAACAAAATGAGATCACCTCTGTACTAATTTTTGGCAATCTGTTTTTAAAACTGATGTCATTAAATACTCTTCTAGAACTTTTTTTTTTTGTTTTTTGAGACAGAGTCTCAAGCTGTCACTCTGAGGTAGAGTGCTGTAGCATCACAGCTCACAGCAACCTCCAACTTTTGGGCTCAAGCAATCCTCTTGCCTCAGTTTTTCTATTTTTAGTAGAGATGGGGTCTTGCTTTTGCTCAGGCTGATCTCAAACTTGTGAGCTAAAGCAATCCACCTGCCTTGGCCTCCCAGAGTGCTAGGATTATAGTCATGAACCACTGTGCCTGGCCAAGAACATTGTTTTTATGAATGTATGGTCTTTCAGCATACTGATGTACCATTACTTACTGAACCAACCCCTCTTCTAGAGTTTGTTCCCACACTTTTTCTTTTTCTTTTTTTGACACAGAGTCTTGTTTTTATCACCCTTGGTAGAGTGTTGTGGCATCACAGCTCACAGCCTCCCCCAACTCCTGGGTTTAGGTGATACTCTTGCCTCAGCCTCCCAAGTAGCGGGGACTACAGGCGCCCACCACAACGCCTGGCTATTTTTTTGTTGCAGTTCGCAGAGGCTGGGCTCCAACCCGCCACCCTCCGCACATGGGGCCGGTGCCCTACTCTATGAGCCACAGGCGCTGCCCTTGCTCCCACACTTTTCATATCATGAATAATGTTGAGATGAACATTCTTGTGGGAATATGTATTTAATCTCTTTGGGGTAATTCTGTGGAAGCAACATTTGGAATGCTGTTTTCATGGTGTCTGTGTCATTTTCAGCCTTCTAACACCCCCTGAGATAAATAGGGTGTGACTGTGTCCTACCTACAGTTTTCCAGTTTTCAGGTCCCAGGCAATGTGGACCAGCCAGAGAGCTGCATATTACAGAGCTCATCTCTCCTGCCTTTCAGAGTACTACAAGGTTTTCCTTTACAAAAGTAGCTGCAAAAAGTGTTCTTGGCATATGGGGATGAACTGTGCATTTCCAGGGGCTGGTGACACCGGTGTCTTTGGGCACATGAGGAGGGTGGAGGACCTTTCATTCATCTCACATAGATTTGTTTGTTTGTTTGAGACAGAGCCTGAAGCTGTCGCCCAGGTAGAGTGCTGTGCTATCACAGCTCACAGCAACCTCCAACTCCTGGGCTCAAGCCATTCTCCTGCCTCTGCCTCCCAAGTGGCTGGGACTACAGGCGCCTGCCACAACGCCCATCTATTGTTTGGTTGCAGTCGTCATTGTTGTTTGGCAGGCAGGGGCTGGATTCGAATTCACCAGCTCAGGTGTGTGTGGCTGGCGCCTTAGCCGCTTGAGCCACAGGCGCTGAGCCTCACATAGATTTGTTGAGGCTGCTCTGTGCACCAGAGCTGCAGACTGGAGGGGATTTGCGCGGTTTTGCGCAGGTTGGTGCGTGTTAATCAAGTCCCAAGACTGTGCAAATCTAACACTTTAGGGGTGTCGTACAAGTCTAACACCCTACCAAGTCCACCCTGAAACCGATAATGACACTGAATATCAATCCCACCCGGACCAGGGAGGAGTCAATTTTGACAGCAGATGTGGAGAGGCCGTGAAGATGGCACAGCGCATCTTTCCTCCGGGACCGGGGACACCTGCGCACACCTTCCTGCGGGTTGAACAGGCGGGCTTTCACCACCCTCCTGCCGAGCGACCACTGCTTAGTCCGTGTCCCTCAGGAGGGAAACTGAAGCTGGGCGCGGGGAGCCGGACCCGACCGCCCTCCCCGCGCCGGTGCTCCGGCGCCTGCGCGCTGCCGCCGTGTCCGCGCTCTCTGTTGTCAATAAAGTTCCAGCGCGCAGGAAGCGGAAGCCGCGAGTCTCCATGGCGGCAGTGGCGGCGGCGGCGGGGCCGGTGTTCTGGAGGCGACTGCTGGGCCTCCTCCCTGGCCGCCCGGGGCTGGCCGCACTCCTGGGACGCTTGTCGGACCGCCTCGGCAGGAACCAGGACCGCCGGCGCAGGTGAGCGAGGCGGCCGGCCTGAGAGCGCGGCCCCCGCCGGTGAGGCCCGGGCCCCCGCAGCCCCAGCCCGGCGCCCTGGGCATCCGCAGCGAGCCCCTCGGGGTGTTCCCAGGCCCATTTCTGCGGCCCTGGGCTCTGCTTTGGCTTTTCTGCTTCGTCCCTGGCCTTCTCGAGGGAGAGCGGGCGACCCGTGTGTCATCGTCATCCGGGTCCAGCCAGTGGGCCTCCGGCGCAGCCCGGCCTGTCCTTGCCTTCCCCCTCTCTACGGTGCTTGGTGACGAACCCCGGCCTCTGTCCAGTGAACACTTTGCGGGAGGGCCTGTGTGTGCTTGCAGGGAGCTCCGGTCAAGCTCCGAAGGCTAAATTAATGTCTTGGTTGGGCTCTAGGATGTGAGTGTTGGAGAGTCTTGTCACGAGGGACACTGTTTGGGTTGAGAGGGGTCTTTTCCTTAAGTAATCCTGGCTGTGAGGTGGCTTGGCGGGAGTGAATCAGCTCTGCTGGGATTTTGTGTGTGTAGCGTTTCTCACATCCTGTCAGAGAGAGCTGTGAAGCAATCCTTAGTAACACTCAGGCATGGGAAGAGAAACCACTTGAAATCTTTTTTATGCTTTTTAACGTGCCTGTGTTCTGGAAAAGTACTGAAATGAGTTATGTAAGTGATGAAGTAGGCTTTGGAGCAATTTGTTCAGGCAGTGGTCTTTAAAAGTAAACATTGGCCAAGAACATGCTGACCTAAGAGGTCCACTATTGCTAATATTAAAAAAAAGGGGGTGGGGAAGAAATAACTTTGTGCAAATAGTTTTCTTATTAGAGATATTTGAGCCTTATACTTGATTCTTAAAGGAAAAACAACTCAGAACTGTCTCTTTTAGTTGAGTTTGCAATGTCTTAGATTTTGTATCTGTGCTCCGTGAGTGAGATTTGACTTCCTTAGTACAAAGATCTGGGGTCCATTTACGTATGTGTGCTAATTCCAGGTGCAGAAAAGAGTTTACTTCATATTGAGCTATGGCGGAAGATTTTCAGCAAAAACTTAAGTTTGATTTAGGGGAACTTTTAGGTGATAGATTCAGGGCAGAATGAAACTCTAGGAAGCCTGATTAGAAGAACGGCTCAAAGTTTCACCCTGGTGAACCTGGTAGGAGTGGGGGTATAGAAGAGGTGGTCTCTTATTTCTGTATTTCATTTTCATTTCTTTGATGCTTAGTAAAAGACCTGTTCATTTCAGTGGATAGTAAACTCAAATGACTTCCACATTCTGGCATCAGACCACTGAGATTTGGTTTAAAGTTTCAAAAAATGTTCTTCCCTTAAAGACAGGATGTTTAGGTTACTTTCTCATTTCCCTTTATGTGTTTAAACTATATGAAAGACATTTCATTTTAATCATTGGAGTTGATTACTAAAGGATGTGTGGACAATCTCCACAAATTCTTTTTAAGAAGGTATTTCACATGAGTGGTTTTTTTTGTTGTTGTAGTTTGTTTTGGTGGTAGACAGGACAGTGTGATTGTGGGAATAATTTTTTTTTTTTTTTTTTTGAGACAGAGCCTCAAGCTGTTGCCCTGGGTAGAGTGCGGTGGCATCACAGCTCACCAGCAACCTCCAACTCCAGGGCTCAAGCCATTCTCCTGTCTCTGCCTCCCAAGTAGCTGGGACCACAGGCACCCACCACAACGCCCAGCTATCTTTTGGTTGCAGCCATTGTTGTTTGGCAGACCCGGGCTGGATTCAAACCCGCCAGCTCAGGTGTCCGTGGCTGGCACCTTAGCCTCTTGAGCCACAGGCGCTGAACCCTGTGGGAATAATTTAAAATGACTTCCCAAAGTCTTTTTTTATAGATATCAATGTGTGTAGTTTGTGTGTCTCCATATTACTTCATTATGCTGAGAGGGATGGTTGGTTCTCTGAGTGAACAATTTAAGCAGTGTTAATTGAATTAACAATTTAATTGTTGGGCATTAAAGTCAGCAGTTCTGGTTGGGAGGAGTAGCTCACACCTATGATCTCAACACTCTGGGAGGCTGAGTGGGTGGATTGCTTGAGCTTAGGAGTACAAGACCAGTCTGAGCAACAGTGAGACCCCATCTCTACTAAAAATAGAAAAATTGGCCAGGCATGATGGTGGGTGCCTATAGTCCCAGCTACTTGGGAGGCATAGGCAAGAGATTGCTCAAGCCTAAGAGTTTGCGGTTGAGCTATGATGACACTATGGCACTCTACTCAGGGTGACAGAGTGAGACTCTGTCTCAAAAAAAAAAAAAAAATCAGCAGTTCTTGTTTTATAATTCTTGGAAGTAATGCTTATGTAAAGACTGAGGATAAATGCTTTGACCAGTATTGAGTGATACTGTAGGTTTCTGACCCTTTCTTTGCCTTATTTGGTTTGCAATTTTTTTCTGAATCTTTGTAGCCTTGGTGTTCAGAGTTAATCATGTCTGTTGTGGCTGCTCACCCTTCATTGGCTGCTGACTTTCGTTTCTTCTCCATTGTTCATTTGCACCTCCCAATTCCTCATTCCCCGAATGATGTGGTTTCTTGTAACTCAGTAATCATTGATTCATTACTAGTAGTTCTGTGTAGTCATGAGCTTAAATTATTTTAGATTTTAGCTTGTAAGACTGACTCAGTTGTTGGAGGGGGTGGTAAATCTTCGTGGCTAGCAAAGGGACCATTTCTTTTACCGCTGTTGTTACCTTTCAGGCATAGCGATGGCTATAAAGACAAAGAACTCTATTTAAAATTACTTCTAATTAATGATTTAGAAGTACTGTTGTTTCCTCTTAAGCAAGCATCTGACTCATTGGTAGGGAGTGCTGGATCCATTCATTTATCTGTGCTGTTCTATGCTAGGTACTGAGGAAGCAAAGATAAAGACATAGGCCTGCCTCCAAGATGCTGTGACCCACAAATGATTACAGGACAGTAGGTAAAAGGTCAAGGGAATACCTAGGAGAGGCATCTGGAGTTCATTGAAGGCTTCCTGATGGTAATTGATCAGAACCTTTTTTTTTTTTTTTTTTTTTTTTTTTTTTTTTTGTGGCAGTTTTTGGCTGAGGCTGGGTATGAACCCGCCACCTCCGGCATATGGAGCCGGCACTCTACTCCTTTGAGCCTCAGGCGCCACCCAGGAGCCTTTTTTTTTTTTTTTGGTAGAGACAGTCTTACTTTATCGTCCTCAGTAAAGTACTGTGGCAACCTCCAACTCCTGGGCCTAAGCGATTGTCTTGCCTCAGCCTCCCAAGTAGCTGGGACTACCGGCGCCCGCCACAAGGCCGGGCTTTTTTCTGGTTGCAGTTCGGCCAAGCCGGGCTTGAACCGCCACCCTCGGTATATGGGTCCGGCGCCTTACTGACTGAGCCATGGGCGCCGCCCAGGAGCCTTTTTTTTTTTTTTTACAAGCTAATCAAGTGAAGCAGTGGAAGTGGAGAGGGAACAAAGGACTGTAACTGGTTGTGATCAATTAGTGGTAAAGACCACTGCTCTCGGACAGCTATTTGGAGCTGTTTTGACTGAGGAGTGGGAGTAGGCTAGGTGAGGAAGAGGGGGAGCAGATGTTTGAGGAATGATATTGAACATCCTAGCCAATACTGAAACCATTTCCCAGAGCTAACTGGGGTACCAGTAGGGGAGGAAAGACGGAAGGTAGGGAGAGAGGAGCAAGGAGCAAGTCAGTCTTCTGGGCCAGAGACCCAGAGAGGCAGGCTCTGAAAGTCCATGTAAGAGTTCTTTTGATAGTGGTTCAGGCCTGACATGGTGGGGGCATATTTGAAGTCAGGGTCAGTGGGAGCAGAAAAGAGGGCTATGTTAGAATCAGTCCTGATGGGGTACGTGGAGGTTGGCACACTGCATTGAAACAGGGAAAAGGAAGAAGACAGGTTTGGGGATGAAAAGGGACACATGGGCTGGGTAGTATTCAGGTCCGTCTAGGTGGTTGAGTGCCTAGCTGACTGTGAACAGAGCTGGAGGTGGGTGGGCAGACATGTCACAGAGGTTTATGGAGTCACAGGGCTGCACAGAATAGGCTTGTTATTTGGAGTAGATAAGACCTAGTGGGGAATCTATTAAGAGGGTGTTAGTTCCCAGTCTTGAATTTGACTACCATACAAGGGCGTATTTTCTCTATGGCCTACTTCCTTTTTCTTTTTAAACTATTTTCAGTTTCAGTTATATGTGCCTAATAGTCTTTATTTTTGCAACTTAAGTCTCATTTTTTCCCTTCTAGGTGCTTGAGTGTGCCTGTGTTGGAGCAGGTGAGGGTTCCTAACTTCCCTGAGTTATAAGAGGGAAACAGCCGACTTTTCTTTCAATTAGATTTTCTTATATTGTAATGGCAGGCCAATTGTTCAACTTGTAAGTAGTTACTACTCTGAGGGAACACCAGATTTCCCAAAGTTACTTTTTCTTTGAACTTCCTGATGTTTGGACCCAATCCTTCTTACTATTTACAGTTCAGCACAGCCATCTCTCTCTCTCTCTCTCTCTCTCTTTTTTTAAAGCTATGTAATGGGTGGGAGGGGACTGTTAGGATCAAAGCATAATTTTCCAAGATCACATTCTCATCTTGCAGGATTTTTATTTAATTTAATTAATTAATTTATTTGAGACAGAGTCTCAAGCTGTCATGCTGGGTAGAGTGCTATGGCGTCATAGCTCACAGCAACCTCCAACTCGGGCTTAAGCTAACCTTTTGCCTCTGTTTTTCTATTTTTAGTAGAGACAGGGTCTTGCTTTAAGATAACAGGTGTGAGCCACTTCAGGCTGATCTTGCAGGATTGAAAGGATTACAGCTGAGCAGCTTTCCCATTCCAGCCTTATTAATATTAGCAAGTATGTGTGTCCCTGAGCACATTGTAGCTGGTGATGAATTAGGCTTAATCAATTGTGTGCCGGTAGGCAGATGGAAACCAGCCTGAGATTAAAATGTTCTGATGGATAATCCTCTTGTAAATAGCGTTTTCTGATTCACTTCAGGGCTGCTGGGACTCTGGCCACTGAAGCTGTTTGGCATAGTAGATGTGTGATTGGGTCTCAGGCCCTGCGATATGTCAGGTACATTTGGCTACCCTAGAGTTACTATGGGTTATGAATATATTTTAGATTTCTGGCCCCCAGTGTAATCAACTTCCTTTGGCTAGGCTGGGCGGAGAGTCATCTAGTCAGCATGTAAGCAAGTGCTGGCAACCTTGGCCTCTCGTGCGGGACTTGTTGTGGGAGTTCAGCAGGCCATTGGTCTTTTGTAACCTACGGGAATCCACACTCATTTCCCACACTCGGCTTCAGGTCTTGCGTTAGTCAGGAAGGGCTGCCTGCTGCCAGGGTTGCAGGAAGTACGGTACCTTCACGTAGTTTCTGGACCCCTTCTCAGGAAGTGTTATGACTTGCTCTTTTCTCATCAGTTCACTTTTTTACATTTAAATGTGTATGACTGAGGGTGTAGGGTGAGTTTTTCTTAAAAAGTGGTTTCTGAAAACACTGTATTGCAATCCAGAGAGCAGTTTCTTTTAAAAAGGTCTTCCCTTTTTCATCATTTTGTGTAGATTTGGATGGGATCCAGGCCACAGAGTCTCTGTGACAGATCTTGTCTTACAGTTTTGGAATGGTATGGGGCTTTGGACCATGTCTCCCAGCTCGAAGTGAGGGACCCTGAATTAACGCCCTGTGTTAGGTACAGAGAGTGTGGCTCCTACCCTGTCTGTGTCATTTATGGGTACGTTCTTCAGACAGCACCCCAGCTGTGCCATACTCTTCATTCTATGTCCCACATACCCTATTTTGACCAAACTCTGAGAAGTTGGCTTGTTACTTATGTCCCATTGGTAGGGGGTGACATTAGGATACAGCACCTCCAAGGGAAGTAGATGTGTGCTCTCTGACAGCTGGAGAGGATGTGGAAGGGTCTCTTGAAGGTGAAGTGTAGACCAAGGTGTAACTGTCTAGTGTTTGTGGGAGCTGGGTTGGACCCCTGGGCATACTGTCGAATACTCTGGGGAGAAAAGCAAGGTGTGCCAAAATTTTTCCACGAGGTGCTCTCAGCTTCAAAATGTTTGGTGAAATGGAAAATGCCTATCTCCCTGCAAAATTGAGAAAAGCCTTCTCTCATTATTCTGAGGCTTCTTTAGTAAGTAGATGTGTTGTGTAGCCTCTTGGCTTCTGTCTGCTCTCACTGTTTCACTTTGGCTGATTGTTCTGAGCTCAGGCCCCTCTTGAGTCCTTTGTGCTCATTGGGTGTGGTGCGCTGTGGGCCAGGCAGGCTTCTCTTTGTCCGTTTGTTTTGGTTATTGTGGAGTTCTGTACATTGAAGTAGTATAGCTTGTTGGCCTTTGAACCTCGAAGCAGTGGTGCTATGCAGGGAGGACCATGTATCTTTGCCATGGCCCTGTTTTCTAAGCTTCCCCAGTATTCCAAAGTAGGGGACTGGGCCTTCAGAGGCAAGGTTGGCAGAAGCTTGTCATCAGACTCCCCGTCCCCTACCACTTCCTCCTTCCTCTGCCTAGAACTGGGAACTGTAAGAGATGCTATCTGGAAAGAGACAGTTCGGGGAGCCCAGGCCTGGATGTGGAAATCGTGTGTGTGTACCGTAGTTCTCTAAACAGTGAGTGTGACGCGTAGCTGGGCTTCTTTGGTAAAGTAACCACAGCCTCTGCCTCCTCAAATCTCTTGAGGCTGAGTTTTTTGACTGGGACGTGTGGTTTCCTAGTAAACCTGCCTGGTATGAGGGGAATTGCTGTTGCAGGTGGTCGGCCCCTGGAGGTTGGCATTATTGTGCAGTAGGGGAGTAGGGGCTACTGCTAGCCCAGGAATAAACCTTTTCTGAGAAAATTCCCAGGAGTTATGTTGTGGAGAGCCGGGAACTAACCCCCGTGGGGCTCTGGCTGATGTGAAGAGAACAAACCGGGCTCCTGAGCAGGCTCTGAGAAGTCAGCAGTGTGGATTCAGGGTAGGGTTGGCTCTGGAGGCCCTGCTCATGTGCGTCAGTTGGATTTTGAGTGTCACCAATCCAGATGTGGTCTCCTTGGCAGATGCTTAATTGTGGTGACCTTTTCAAAACTCTCTGCTACTTTTCTTTTCTTTCTTTCTGTTTTTTTTTTTTTTTTTTATTGGAGACATAGTCTCACATTGTCCCCCGTGGTAGAGTGTCATGGCGTTACAGCTCACAGCAACCGCCACCTCTTGGACTTAAGCAGTTCTCTTGCCTCAGCCTCCCATGTAGCTGGGAATACAGGCGCCCTCCACAACACCCACAACACCCAGACATTTTGTTGTTGTTACAGTTGTCATTGTTTAGCAGGCCCGGGCTGAGTTCGAATCGGCCAGCCTCAGTGCATGTGGCTGGTGCTGTAACCACTGTGCTATGGGTGCCCAGACTCTGGACTGACTATTGAGGCCTAAGTTTTTCTTTTGAGAGTGGTTTTTGTCAGTTCTGCTTCTTGTATTTGCTCATATCTCTCCTCACCCATAACATCCTCCTTTTCTGTGTTTCATCTTTGAATTCCACCAGGTTTTCTTTTCTTTTTTTTTTTTTTTGAGAGAGTCTCAGTTTCTTTTTTTTTTTTTTTTGAGACAAAGTCTCAGTTTATTGCCCTCGGTAGGGTGCTATGGTGTCACAGCTCACAGCAACCTCAGACTCTCCCAAGCTCTTGGCTTAAGCGATTCGCTTGCCACAGGCTCCTGAGTTCTGGGACTATAGGCCCCCCCCCCCCCCCCCCACCACAGTGTCTGGCTATTTTTAGAGACAAGGTCTCTCTCTGGCTCAGACTGGTCTTGAACTCATGAGCTCAGGCAAATCCACCTGCTGTGGCGTCCCTGAGTGCTAGGATTACAGGTCCACTGGGTTTTTAAGGCTCATTCAAGGCTGGCTGCTGTGAAGCCTCCCAGTGGCCCAAGCATCACCAGCTCCACCCCTCCACCCTTTTTTTTTTTCTTTTGAGACAGAGCCTCAAGCTGTTGCCCTGGGTAGAGCTGTGGCATCACAGCTCACAGCAACCTCAAACTCCTGGGCTGAAGCTATTCTCCTGCCTCCGCCTCCCAAGTAGCTGGGACTATAGGTGCCCGCCTCAACGCCCATCTGGTTTTTTTTGGTTGCAGCCATCATCATTGTAGGGCGGGCCTGGGCTGGATTCGAACCCACCAGCTCAGGTGTATGTGGCTGGTGCCTTAGCTGCTTGAGCCATAGGCGCCGAGCCACAAGCTCCCCTTTTTGATGACTTGCAGCATGTGCACTGTATAGCTTGACCTTGATTTTTTATGTATTTATTTTATTTATTTTTTATTTTTTTTGAGACAGAGCCTCAAACTGTCACCCTGGTTAGAGTGCTATGGCATCACAGCTAACAGCAATCTCCAACTCCTGGGCTTAAGCTATTCTCTTGCCTCAACCTCCCAAGTAGCTGGGACCACAGGCGCCCGCCACAACGCCCGGCTATTTTTTTGGTTGCAGCCGTCATTGTTGTTTGGTGGGCTGGAGCTGGATTTGAACTCGCCAGCTCAGGTGTATGTGGCTGGTGCCTTAGCCGCTTGAGCCACAGGCACCGAGCCTTGACCTTGATTTAATTAACATTTCCTCCTGTGTTTTTAGATCATTTCAGATGTTTGGGTCTGCGAGGCTTCCCAGGTTGTGGGAGGCAGAGACTGTGCCTGGTTCTTTGTCTGTACCCTGCATGGTGCATACTCGGCTGTTCCTATGATAACTTGAATGGAGGCTTACATCGACACTTAACCCTGTTCAGCAACAACTGGAGGCTTGCTATGTGCCAAGGAAGGTTTCCTCGCCTTTTTGGGAGTTGGTTTGTGTCTCTTGGTTCCTGTGAAGGAGAACTGAGCTGTGCCCTGTTTCTTGTGGGGTTTGAGGGTGGCAGAAGTGCTGTGAGACAGATCAGATGTTGATCTAATGCTGCTGTCAACCCCTGTGGGGCCGCCCCCCCCCCGCCCCCCCCCCCCCCCCCGCCGCCTAATCCTGTTTTTTTTTTTTTTTTTTTTGTTGTGGG
>CAUYPK010091961.1:0-20232 GCA_963574355.1 Loris lydekkerianus | reverse complement strand
AACTTTGTTAAACGTGTATATATACACTTTTTTGAACAACGAAGAAATAGCAAATGAATAGTAGAAAGTTCTTTGGTGATAACCAAGTATGAAATATTAAGGACAGATGAATAACAAATATTAAAATATGTATATGTATCCAATCAAAATTAATACACTTATGTTACATAATATATGTGAGTTATTGATGTAAAATGGTTAACAAATGTTCTGAATTAAATTTCATATATTTATGTAAAACATAAGAGTTTAATAGTATTTTTAAAGGTTTGGCAACTGTTCAACATGTCCATGTTCGGACAATAGATTTATTTTATGGTATTAAGTGATATCAGTTCTTCTGAAGTAAATCTAATTTAATGCAACCCTAACCAGAATTCCTACAGGAATTTTTGTAGAACTTAGCTGCTTTTTAAATGTATACAGAATGCTAAAAAAATGCATTACCATATATCATGGTAGATCTAATACAGTTGATGGACAGAACCGTAGATGAATGCAACAGAATCAAGAGCACAGAAATAGAAATGCGAATCCGGAATTATGATGTATAACAGAGCTGGCATCGCACAGCAGCGGGAAAAAAGTGGGCCAGACAATAAATATTTTTGAAACACAGAAAAAAAAAAAAAAAAAAAGAGATCATTTGGCTGTTTTCGAAAAATTAAATTTGACTGCTTTAACACTTCTGACACTTCCTAAGACTATAGAAAAGATTCCTTTTGCCTTTTAAAATAGAACATATTAATAAAGATTTCTGTGAAGGAAAGAATATCATTATGAGAATAAAAATTTTTCTTCATTTCTTAGCAATGTGTAATAATAATTAGGGAATATGTCAAAGATCAAATAATAATTAGAAATCAGAACAATGATTTGAGTTAGGCTTTTTTTCCATTTCCTTTTTCCTTTTCTTTCTTTCTTTCTTTTTTTTTTTTTTTTTACCCTGAAGTCTGAAGACTCTGGTCCTTGTATAGTCACTTAACATAGGCACTTAAATTTTTTATCTAGAAAGTGTCTCAATATTCATTTTGTTTTAATGTTTAAAAATTTAGTGAAAAAACATACATAAAAATGCTTTATAGATGAAAATTCTTGAAAAATATAAGGTAACCTGTGCCCCACCAGGCAGACGCTGATTTTGTGAGGACTATCATTGCTCATCTGTGGTGTTGGATATCATGAGAAATAAATATGTATGGACCTTTTTTTTTTTTTTTTTGCTAATCACCTTTCGTTAGTGTTTGTTAATTTAATGTCTGGCCCACGACACCTCTTATTCTTCCATTATATGGCAGAGAGAGAGAAAAAAAAAAAAAGAGTTGGACATCCATGATATAGACAATCATGCTCCTTGGAAACCCTTACATATGTTGACTCCTATTTTCAAAAGACAAAATTAATTTAACTCAAAATGGTTAGATCTGAAGAATTAGTTAAACTCATGAATAGTTAGTTAGAAAATAGGTCAATCTATTTTATTTCAAAATAAAAAAAATTGAAAGAGAAGATGACATTTTTTAGGAAGACTTTGATATGAGTTTTGGTTTATTATTATGTAGAGTATGGCAGGCAATTTCAAATTTTGCTTTCTAGGAATCTATTTTTTGCTTTCTAGGAATCTATTTTTTACAAATTAAGGTCAAATTAGTCGCATTATAAATTTTTGTGTGTTCTTTCTCTGACTGTCTTAATATCTCATTATTCCATTAGTGTCTTTACTGATCATTTAGCAAAGAAGTAAATAATCCACTTTCTTGCAAGCAGTGAAAAACCAACAATAAAGGATAATATTAATATATATGGAGCTATTTAAACTACCAAATGTTAGCATATTTTAGTGTGGAGCATATGGCTTGTGAAATCAGACACACCTGGTGATAAATCTTGGCTGTCTCACAAGTTGTGACTCCTTAAGTCACTTGTTTAAACACATGGCAAGTTAGGTGAACACGGGGTGAAGCCTCTGGGATAAAGCCCTTCATTGCATTAATGAGGGAAACACTTTCAGGGCCTCTTTCCTCAGAGGCGCCACCTCTGCAGACCACACGTAGGAGACACTTGGATTTTGGAGGGGAAACAGTCAAACTACAGCACCTGACAAGCTGAGTGAATCATGTTTCTAATAGGGGATAAAAAGCTGTCATGTAAATTATTCCAGAATGTTCATCTTGACTCTAAAATATCTGTGTAAAAATAATACTCCAGTAACTGTAGTTTTTTTCAAAATCTAGGTGAGCAGAAAACATCATGTGGAAAATATTTTTGAAAAATCTTTGATTCTAGGTCTTAAAAAACAAAAACGTAGTTCTATTACAATTAGGAATATATAAATATCATAGTTTAGATATGTTTTCATTAAGTATTAAAAATAGGGACCAATTCTTAAAATTTTAATCAGACTATTAGTAGTGACTTAATGGAAGCTAGCACACTAAACTGTTGACAAGTGACTTTTGGGTGTTGTATTATCAATTGAGGGTCATACATTCTGTAATTCTCAGGACGGAACTGAATTTTTAATTTATTTGATTCTCCATCTGAAAATAATTTACACTGGTTGTTCCTTTCCTTTTTTGTCTATTATTTTTTATTTTTTTACACAGTGTCTTGCTATGTTGCCCAGGATGGTCTTAAACCCCTGGGCTACCCACCTCAACACCCTGAGTGGCTGTTTCACTGTAGTTGTTTCTAATTCTCATGTAACACTCAAAAAACACTGTTGTCTAGATGGGAGTATTTTACATAACACAAAAATTTGTTTTACTCGATTTCTTTTGTTAATCAACACTACATATAGTGCCATACATATACATATATATGTATATGTGTGTGTAGCACACCCTATCAGAAGAATATGTGCAAATAGCAAAGAAGCACTTCAGTCAATTCAAATGCATGAAATAATAAAATACATTTTTTTTTTCAATTTGCACAAGCACTGGTTAATGCAGTGTATTTGTAAGTGAATGTTAGTATCATTTGTGTTGATAGGCATTCTAGCGTATTTTCCAGAAGAATCATTGAGAATAGCTTGTTTCTAAGGCCTTGAACTATAAGACAAAAACTAAGTGACAGCATTATAATTTCATTTAGGAAACAGAAAGCTCAAAATCCTCTCAAATCGCCTACAGGACTGTGGTGGGGTGGTGTGCATAGGGGGTAGGAGGGAGAGAGAGAGAGAGGGAAAGAGAGAGAGAGAGAGAATGCCTATTCCTAACATCATTTCATCATCTTTTGTAAGGTTTTTAGTTACCTTAGTCTGACAGAGTCAACTCATAAATTGAAGTATGTTTTCAATGTTATATTCTAACTTTATGGATTCATCTGCATTTTATAAGCACAGCAAGTCTGAAAAGCTATAAATTGAGTGATAATCTCATTGTCCAAAATAGAATTAAAGGAGAGGAGACAAGCATTTTTGTTATTTATCCAACTAAATAGTAGGTTCATGCTGATATTTTTAAGAATCTCCTTTTCCTCTGACTTCAGTAAGGCAAACCATTTATTTGATTCATTGCTGTCAAGAACACTTCTCTGGAGATAATTCTTTTGCACCAGCTATAGAAAGATGTGTCTTCAATCCTTTGTACAGTTTCCCTAACAACCAGAATTTATTCTTTTACCTGTCATTCCTAGGACATAAGTAACCATTTTCTGTAACTACACAAGGTTCAAAATGCCTCAAGGACCACTGACTAATGTCAATCAGACTATGTAATGATGTTCATATGTTCAAGTTATTATATAGATAAGAAAATTGAGAAAAGAATTTAAAAAGAAGAAAGGAAATATCAATTATAAAAAATCCAGCAAACAGTAGTGCAGTGCATATGTTTTTAGGTTGAAGACTATGTTCCATTTACGAAATAGAAGCTGACAGAATTCACTTCAGACAAGATGGATTGAGGAGACCCACATATATATACCAAGACCAACATATTTTATGTTACATGTCACTCTTCTTAAGATCATTCTGCATATCCAAGTCTCTCTTTCAGTGTTAGGACAGTTATTTCACATATCAGTAAAGATTCTTGTATTTTTTATCACAAGTGAGAAGAAATTCAATTCAAAGTAAAAGAAAAACAAAAAGAGAAGGCTCAATATCTTATGAACCTGAAAAATGCATGAGGATATTTGATTTTTCCATGACCACACATTAAGGGCTCATTCAGGTTCATTACCTGTACACTTCTGGCCTCTGTCTTCTACAAACTTGGTTTCACTGTTAGGCTTCTCTTGGAAAAGTAATCATTATAATTCTTTTTGTTATGATGACAAATTGGCTATAGCAATTCATCCTTACCTTGTCAGGTAGAAGATAAGCAGAGAAAAGCTCATGTTTCCCTCTCAGGCTCCCCAGCAAAAAGTCTCTCTGTGTTTCACTGATTCCTTCATATGTCCATCTCTAACTGACCTATGTGTACAGGGTGTAAAATGTGATGCCTCTCAGGGCTCATTTAAGTTACTTGACTTCTTTTGATACTACAGGGAAGTCAATCCTAAAAGAGTAGATACTTGGCATAGAGGATTGTGGGGGCAGGGTGGTGATGCCAGGAGTTAAATCAACATATAGCTAGAGAATGAAGAGATATTGCTGAGAATAATAAATACCAACAATTCAAATATTCAATTATTCTTCAACTCCATCCAGGTATATACAAAAGATGTAAAGTCTATCTTTTTTTTTATGGCTCAATAGTATTCCATAGTATACATATGCCACCGTTTCATCATTCATGGGTTGATAGGTAATTGGGTTGTTTCTGCATCTTCGTGATTGTGAATTGAGGTGCTATAAACATTCTAGTGCAAGTGTCCTCATAGTATAAATGAGTGTTTCATTTTGTTTTTTCTTCTGAATAGATACCTAATAATGGGATTCTGGAATCAAATGGAAGGTCTAAAACATTCTCCCTAGTAAAGTATCTCAAGAATAGAAAAACGAGCATCCATTTGCCATGTACTCAATACTAATTTAAAACCAGAAGATGAACAACTGCTAGATGAATAGCCCCACACAAGAGGAAAAACACAATTAAATTTAAGAAGAGGGAGTAAAGAATATGGGGAAAGGCCTCAATAATGTACCACATTGTACCCCAGTGTTGTGACCACATAAATGATCACGTGAGGCACAGATTGACAGTACACGCTACAAGAGGTGAGGCTAACCGTAGGTGCAGGATAGCACCCAACACTTCTCACAGAGTCCTTTTATTGAGAAGATACATAATGGGTGGAAAGTTTGCTCAGCAAAGACATGCAGGGAATGTGTGCTCAGGGAAATGATTTCATGGGTACCAAGAGAGTATGTACTCAAGGAAATGATCTTCAAGGGTGGTAAGGGAAATGATCTCCAAAAATACTACATGCAATTTTTCTCCACCAAGACTTCAAGGAACTGCCCTAAAATGCTTAATGTTTGACATCAGCTTTACTACTACAGGACTGAACTTTGCTCCTCCAGGATTACTGAGTTACTTGGTGGCTGGCCTTCCAAGTCACAAGAGATTTCCAGACTTGCCAGGAGAATGTCTTGTTCTCAGTAATTCCTTAGAGGAGTTATGATATTGGTGGCTGTTGTAGTAAGTATGATGTTTAATCCTCTATACCCCACCCCAGGGAGCACAATGTAAAATATATGGCATGCCTTCCGAGTGAGGGATTCAGCTACAACTCAGACTTCCCCTAACAAGCACAAACAATGTAACCTAATCATGGGTACCCTTATATTACTCTGAAATTGAGAAACCAATCAATCAATCACAACAAATGTTCAGCTATTCACAATCTTTTTCTATTCATGTGACTGTGACCAGGAACATATTTTGTGCGTCATTTTGTGTGTTGGTTTTCTCATCTGTAACCCAAGTAAACTATTGAAACTGATTTCACAAGATCATTTTGAATATTATATTAAGACTTATTAACTTAAAACAGTGCCTGACACCTAGAATGGTCTATTCCCATTCATACTACAGACTTTTACAACTATGACGATTTTATAAATAAGGTACAATGGAAATTCCCCTTCTACCTCTACCCATAACTTGGATGAGCTTATACTTATTCCCTTTCCATGCTGTCTTTAAATATTATGTCTGTAACATGGGGTCATAACGAATGCCTGGGGCAAGTTTTCTTTGTCATTGCCATGTGATGAGGGCAAGGTATTCATGATAGATTGTTAGGGGAGAGAGAGCAACATATCAAGTCCTGTGTGCTTGGAGGATACATACTTTATGTAGACATGTATAATATCCACTGTTCTGACTGTTCTGATTATATGGCCATTAAACACCTTTGAAATAATCTATTTTTTATGCAGTAAATACAAAGAAAAAAAAGAAGTACTGGCTAATTGGGCATAAAAATATGAATGATATAATTTTTTCTCAGAATAAATTAATGTTTCCATTAGACACTTGGCTACATGTAGTAGTGACTATAAGAACTCTAGAATATGATATGAATAAAAATATTAAATCAATGCTAGAACTATTATTTTAAGCTCAAATACTGTAAAACTTAATTTCCTCCTCCAAGAAATTAAAATGATGATATCAGGTTCACATAATTATAGCAATAAAGAGTACTTTATGTGAAGTACCATGTACAGAGTTTGTACATAAAGTACCATGTATGGTCCTGAAGTACAGTACAGAGTTTTAAGGTACTGTAGTAGTCATTGACTATTAATCTCAAAGGGCAGAGTTTGAAACACAGCCTGAAACTTAAGAAATTTTCCGGATTATTAGTGATGACAATATGAGTATATTTCATTTCATTTGAAGAATAAGATATCAGATTTATTATAAGGTATCTTCCTAGCATGTGGTTCTAAAAATCAGAATTTAAATGAGTTTAAAATTATTTATTTCACACTGATAATAAATATGCTTTTGTCTGAGAAATAAATTATATATTTTTAAAGGCAGGGATAACATGAATTTAATAAAATATTTTACATACTGGAAAAGATGGCCATTATTAGTGTTTTCTGAATTGTTATAACTTTTCTTTTAAATTAAGGTAAAATTTACATATATAATAAATTCTATGAGTTTTGGTAAGTCTATATACCCATATAACCACAAAGGCAGTCAAGATGTTGACCATTTTCATCACTCCAATTTTGAACACCATGTTCCACTCCCCCAAGCTACTGTTCGTTTTAAAAATTATTAACTTTTAATTGACATATAAAATTGTATATTTTTATTCTGTATAACAATGTTTTTAAATGTGTGTACATTTGTAAAATGGCTCTATAAAGTTTATCACATGTGCACTGCCTCACATGCTTAACAAATATGCATTACCTATCATACTTAGTCACAAGAACATTAAAAGTCTACTTTTACAATGATTTTCAGTAACAGTATTTAGTTATTAACTATAGGAGGAATGAATGCAATAGATCTATTTTGCAGGATAGAAACACTGTTCTGATTTCTACCACTTTTTTTGTTATGTCAATTCTAGAGAATTACTACTAATCAGACTTGATTTGTCTAACAGAATCAGCGTAACAGACATGTTTCAACATTCCCACCAGTTAGATACTAGAAATGATAAAATTTTTCAAAATCTTAGCCTGTGATCATGGGTAGTCAATCTATATATTTTTTATTTCATTTCTACTTCGTAAGAAGTACTGGTGAATATATTCTTTTATTCTAACAATTATTTTAACTAAGGGGATCATCTTCTTGTTTTATTAAAAGATGTACCTATATGTTGTTATTATATAGTTTCCTAGAAGATATACACTATTTTATAATAAAACAAATTGTATTTGATATGAGAAATAATGAATTATTAATTCAACAATTATTTTCTTTAAAGATGTACTGACTATTAATCTCAAGGGACAAAGTAACCTCAAAAAATACTTTATACGATGTGAACCAGACAAGTGGGGTGTTCAAAACTTTAGTTGATGTTACAAAGTATAAAAATAATTTATTTTGAGAATTTTAGGTAATTATAGAGTTTGAGCTGAGTTATTTGCAAAAATAATCTTTCTTTATAGCATATAAGTACTCTAGAAGTGACAGCTACAAAGATTTGATATCATTTCCATGATTTATTTCAAATGTTTTCTGTTTACTAATAAATGTCAATCAAGAAAGAAACAACCCTCTATATATTATAGTACTGGAATTCAACACCTGGTGCATTGGGTTAAAGAGAAAAGTCCTTGATCTTTTAGGTGGATGGTAATTAGTTCCTAAAACTAAATCTACAAGGAAGTCTTATTAAAATTGATTTTGAATAATAATCCATATACCTTTATCCCTCGTGTTTGACATGTCTGGCAGAATCTGTGAATTTTACATTGACCAGGAGACACCCAACTCTTCTCATCCTCTAAACCATATCCTCTGTCTTCTACTATGAATGTTAAGAATTAGTCCAAAACCTTCTCTAGAAAGCTCACAAGTCACAGATACTCAAAAACATTATTAATATAAAATTATATTTATGAATTACTAATTCAAACAGAGGTTCAAAGCTTTACAAAGGAAGTTAACAAGACATGATATCATTTCAGGAATTTAAGATGGAAAACACAGTTACGATAATTTTGTGTTGTGTGTGTGATAGTTGATGACATATATTTAGATAATAAACTTATGACATAAGTTTATGTAAATAATATAGCTGTGTATATAACACATTGGAAATCTTTTCCATTATTTATTCGTTATCAAAAATATGGTAGTGATATCTTCTTCATTTTTCCCCTTTCCATTGTCTTTTATTCCTTTTTCTTCTTTTCTTGAGTAATTCAGACCTAAAGCCATTGCATAGGGAAGAGATAGTGGGGCTGAGAGAGCAGCTTACTTGAAACAGGGAGTTAGAACTAAAGCCGGATAGGGATGGAGTTAACTCAGGGGACATAGTCATTGGGACAGAACATGTAAAATAATGGTTCATAACAGGTATCATAACCAAAGCAGACTGAGGAGGGAAGTGTCAGGGAAAGATGGCTTGCTATTGGTGCATCATAGCCTTAGTAGCATAAAAAAAGGCACCTTACAGGAATTCAGTTGGCAATGAGGAAGGAAATTCACTGGGGGATTGATCAAATGAGCAAACGTATTAGAATAATGAAATCTCAGTATATTGCCTTCAGACAAAAATGTCATTAATTCAGAAAAAATAATCAAACTAGACTAAAGCATGATATTGAACTATAACTAACAGTTGTAAAAATATATGTAAATAAATGTGGAAATAAATATAGATGTAAATGTCTATAAGTGCATGTCTAGTTATGTCAATTGACAGCACCTCAATGCATTGACACCTCAGTAGTGATGATCATATCTAGATCTTGACTTCTAAAGAGCATGAAAAAGAGCAAAGACTCCTCTGCAAAATGATTGATCTGATGGTTAGGAAGGGTAAGTCCAAGATGTCCATTGAGCTTAGGATATCTTTTTGTACCAGAGAGTAAGTAAATGCTTAAAGACATAACAAAAAGACACAGGACCAGGCTCAAATGTGCCCTCACTGACAAATCTGTGACAGTCTGATCACTAAAGTCACATTCAATAATGATTTTAACCCATATAATATTATAGGAACCTGTAAATTCACATAGATATGAAAAAACAAAATAATTGAAATGTGAATGGGATCTAAGACTTATCAGATGACAGTGTAATTGGAAAGAACAGGCTAAATATTTGAAAAGAGGAGAGTAGGCATTTGTTTTCTGATAAATGGAAGAGTGAATGCAAATTCAAAAATTCTAAAATATTATGAAGCCATATTTTAATGCAACATTTTCACTAATATTTACGGAACACTTCATCTCAGGATCTTTTATTTTCTGTATCGCTTTATCCTGACAAAACCATAGGTGTTTAGAAGGATTATTATCTCCCTGTATCTAAGTAAAAAGAGACCTAAAAATTGAAGTACCTACTTAACATGGCAAAGTTATCCAACGCCATTAACATTCTGTCGCTAAGTACTGTATTGTTCTCTATCTCAGAAGCATCGGCTGTAGCTTTTAGTTACACTTCTGTGTTATTTGTAAGAGCATACCAGCTAAGAGGGTCTCTATTTTGTACATTATCATTATTTAGACCTTTCTTTGAATATTGAGAAATACAAATAAGGCTGAATAAAGAAAATCATCTCTGTCTAATGTTACCATTATTATAATAATGCCTATTTCTGAGACTTTGCTTTTTAGAATTCCTGATTTGATTCACTACATATTTAGTTTGGAGGATTGCAAAGTGATTTATAACATGCGTTGTTGCATTTGATTCTCCATGAATAACTTAGCACAAGTGTTACTATTTCTGATAAGGACCTTTTCTATTTTTCTATTGCTTAATCTTTGGAAAAGGAATTTGTGAAATACACTGAAGAAAAAATACTTTGAAATCTCAAAGGTGTAGTTTCCTCTGCAAAGAATGATAAAAGCTCTAACTCTTTATGTGCTCTGGATAAAAGTAAATAACTACCTCTACCTACGGTAGATGTAGGATGTGGATAGTCTAATGTTCTGATATGTCTTATAGCCCATTTTGACATTTTCTATGTGTTAAATGAAACTTTAATTTATTAGAAATATAATTAAATTTTTTGTGTGTGTGTATTGGCATGTGACCTAGATTTACATATTGTGTTGACTTTTGTTTGCATAGAAGAACTAAGTGCCTGGCTAAGTAGTATTTATTCAAAGTAGTATTTATTCAAAATTGGAAAAAAGGTAATTATAGGTACAAGAAAATCCATCTAAATAATAAGGATGGAAAGATTTCTCTCATGATTGAGGTGACAAGGTTTTAGTCACACTCAGACTGTCTTTCACGCTATTTATTTCTAACAAAATACAAGTGTGAACTTCATGGGTAGGTGAAGCAGGATTGAATTGGAGGTGCTGACACTTCTGTGTTTATGGCATATTTATAACTAAGGAACAAAGGTAAATGGATAGTCTTTGTGAATGGTACAATATTTCACTATGCTATAAGTATGTTTTAATAATCTTTTCATACAAAGAATACAGACTCAGTCTTTTTAAGGGAGTGTGTTAGTCAATCATATAAATACTCACTTACAAATAAAGTTTAATGTGAGAACAAATGGATGTTTTTTATTTGAACAAATTACTAGACACCTAAGGACTTTTCAAATCTCAAAACACCAGGAAGCTATGGCACTCAGATGTGCATATTCCTCTATATAATACGAATTTTCATAGACTTCTAATTATTTCTCCAATTTCTGTCCTCACACTCTTTTTTTTCCCTCATTTGATGGGGCACAAAAATAGGAAAAGAAAGGTTGAAGAGGCTGGGAAGGACAATTTCACAATACTTAGGTTTCCTCTCCCTCAATCCCACAGACCAAGGAAAGATACCTCTGTGTGGGAGAAGGAGAGGGAAGTGAGCTCCCAATTTTATCACCCACAACAGCACCAGACACATCCAGAAAACCCTGGCACTAGAAGAGACCCCGAAGACCCAAATTTCATCTCTTCTAGCACCAGGCTTGTCCTCGGACCCAGTCTCCAGCCCTTCCCTTACAGACCTAAGCTCCAGACCCCCCACAGTACCAGGAGGGCACACACAATTCCATTTAACAAGTTGGGAAGTTTAGCCCCAGGCATCCTGCCAATACCCACAGAGCCACCTTTCTGAAACCCTCTTTCCATCTTTATGTTGGATTGCTTACTTTTAAAATTAGGTTTGGGTGTGAATTCTTCAGTATGTGTACTAAAATCTTAAAATGCCAATTAATTCTGATGAATTTAATACCAATTCATTTCCAGTTAACTTCATTGAGGTTCAATCTACCTATTTTCTTTTTGATTAAGTAAATTCCATATTTTAAAATATTAGTAAGCATATAATATCCTTCATTAAATTCAACTGACATAGTGACTGGAGGAGTCACTAAAAATATTTCAAATCGCTATTTCCTTCTTTATAAATATGTCAAGTATAACATAAAGCAGATGGCAGAATCCTAGCTAAATTGATAATTTTCTCTTATAATTAAGCCAGATACTGTGTTGAGAGTTGAGGATGGTGACTGGAGCATGGAAACTTAGATTTCAGAGTGCCTTGGACTCTTAAATAGTTACATTTAGGGTGGCACCTGTAGCTCAGTGGGTAGGGTGCCACCCCCATATACGGAGGGTGGAGGGTTCAAACCCGTCCCCTGCCAAACTGCAACAACAAAAAAAAATAGCTGGGCGTTGTGGCGGGCACCTGTAGTCCCAGCTACTCGGGAGCCTGAGGCAAGAGAATCGCCTAAGCCCAGGAGTTGGAAGTTGCTGTGAGCTGTTTGATTCCATGGCACTCTACCGAAGGTGATAAAGTGAGACTCTGTCTCTACCAAAAAAAAAAAAAAAAAAAAAAAAAAAAACCATTTATACACACATATATGCTTATATATGAGGTACGTATGTTTCAAATACATACCTGTATATATGAATATAATTGTTGGCATTGAAATTTTAGCCAATACTACCCTTTATAACCTCAACATAAATTTCATTCATAAAATATACCAGGTTATCTATTTTTCTTAGTTTTAATGTAGATTTCGAGCACTTTAAAAATAATGCTTGATGTTTTTATTGTATGAAAAAGTACTTTAGGAAAATTCTCATGATTTCTTTATTTTGGTAAAACAACCTGAAAGAACTAAAGTATTTGCTCTTTATGTTTGGTTGATAACTATTTCTTACAACCTTGAGTTCAGATTTACCTTTTTGAAATTGCCAACGTCTGCACATACATTTCTATTATGGAGAGGACTTTAAGGGCATCTAAGTCTCTGAATATGATGTTAAACTATTATATCATCAATATTTTAGAATTTGGACAAAGTACTATTAAATTATCCCAGAAAGGTAAGGATATATGATCTTAAAATAGTGAAAAAAATCAACTCTCTCATCTAAAGAGTGATATTCTCTAAGTCAATTCGGCAAGTTCCTCTTTATTCTTAAAATCCCCACTATTACTTATTTATCTATGTTCTCTTTATTTTGAACATTTTAAAGTTTTTCTTGCCATTGATAAGAGAAAAATACATTTTTTTTTTTACAGTTCATTACTCTGTAACCTTGAGTATTTAGACTCTAAGTAAGTGAAATGTGTGTCTTTCTCAGGTTGACCACTTTTTCCTGAAGATATATTTCAAGCAATTCAATTGAAGGGATCCAGTTTGAATGAGTATTTCTTTCCAACTTTGATATTGAAACTAATGTTTAAGATTATTTAGGATTCTGATCACAAACATCCAAACAAGACAAACTACACTGTGTAAAATTCAGACCTAATGCAGCCAGGGTCAATATGGGCTAACTAAAATTCATTTTTTAAGGGATACAATAATTTACAGGAAAAAATGACACTAGATATGCAATCAATTAGCTTAGATACACATTTGTCTATAATACCACATATGACCTAATTATCGCTTAATGTTTTCACGATTCAATTTCAATTCAATTCATGCTTATAAAAATAACAGAAAAAAATCTTAAACTATCTCTCAGTGTTGTTAGATTCAAAAGGATACTGGTTGTGGGTATTTTAGGGTGCTCAAGGATGAGGACTTTGGAATTAGAAAGATTGAAGCTAAATTTCAAACTTACTATGTATCTGTCCCGTATGTGTGACCTTACTAACTACCCAAACTCTCAACTTTCTCATTGAGAAAATGGAAATAATTAAATTTATGTCATTAAAGATTATACTTTTCTAGAGCACCATAATACCTGATAGAGATTAAAAATAGTTGTGTCAAAGTATTTCATAGCACTTGTAAAGAGCTATAAAATATAAGATTAATAATTACTACCATTCCATGTAAATACTGAGGTAGAGGTTACTTTAAGATTGTTGTTAATATATTTAAAAAATTATATATGCCCAGCAGTGGTATTCTGAAATCATATGGTAGTTTTATTTTAGTTCATTGAGGAAACTTCATACTGTTTTCCATAGTGGTTGTACTAATTTTTATCCCTTTTCTGTATTGTTGCCACCATTTATTATTTTGTCTTTTGATAATAGCCATTTGAACTGGGATAGCTCATGTGGCTTTGATGTTCATTTCCCTAATGGTTAGTAATGCTGAACATTTTTTTTCATGTAGGAATGTCACTGCGAAAGTTTTCAGAAGCACTGTATCTGAAATGGTCAATTATTCACTTTCAGGAAACACAGTTGACAATTCTGTTTAAATTGCTAATGATCTTGACACAGAGAAGCCACTCTTGGTGTTAAGAAAGCTTTTTAATTGTAGGAAGTCTTGCCATGAGCAGAGCAAAGACATTATATATAAAAGTTTTATATATATAATTATAGTTTGGGCAAAGCTCTTGCAGAAAGTTAGTTGCTTAATTTTGCAACTTATCAAAACAATATCAGGTTGTTTTCAGTAGTTTTGTTTCAATAAAGCTCACAGAATTGAGCCATATTACAAATATCAATCTAATTTTTGTAGGAATAGTTATATACATAATAGCAGCATATTTTAATGTCATTTTTCTATATAAAACCAAGTATTTCAAGAGTATGTTTTTCACTTTCCTAGAAAATATTTATTTTAAGTAGCTATCTGTGTATTTTATAATTTTTGTAATTATATTGCACTTGCTGAAACATTTATTCTGAGCCATTAGTGAGATTTTCTTTTTTTAACTCATTGATGATAATAATATTGTTAAATTAAAGACATTAGTGGCTAACATAAGAATTTAATCTTGTTCCCATTGTCTGTTTTAAGGTGGTGGCTTTGTTTCCTATATTTTGGTGTCCCAGTTTAAAAAAAAAAAAAAAAAATTAACCTTAATTTTTTTTAACGTTGAGGTTTTAAATCATGTTATTTCTCCCTCTACAACTTGTATTAGACAAAAAAAAAAATATGAGAAATACATAGAAAGGGGTACTTGTAGAAATTTATAAATAAAACAAGCATTTCTGTAAGTTTATCTTCTGCTTATATTTATTTCTGCATATCTATTATTGATTGCTATATGTGACAATATAATATGTCAGTGTTTTTCAGGTATTAGCCTATTACAACAGCTGGATATGACACACATTCCACAGTTGGGCAAAGTTATTCAGAGATATTAATTGACCATTAGAGAGTGATAGCATTTTGGATCAAACTTAGTTTTTTCTCATTGCCAGTGATAAAGGTAAATTCAAATTCATATGTCTGTGTAATTTAGTTTGAATACTTCCATTTTTACGGTAAAGCCCCAAGTTTAATAGTAAAAGTAAATTATGGTTTTAGCTCTGTATGTTTTATGAAGTACTTTTATTTGAAGAGCTGCTTATCCTGGTCTTCTAATTAAAGATTTTACCTTTAATTCTTTTTTGCTTTATGTTTTGACATTAAATATATATTCTTTCATATTTTATCGTATTCAAGATATTAAAAGTTCTCATAGCTAGATTTGGTTGCCTACAATATCTGAGTTCCAGTAATTAGTAAACTGTGCTAAATAACATGCAGCACAATTAATATAACTTAATGGAAAGTAAGTTTTAAACCCACATGTACTTCTCAAAATTATAATAATAAAATTAGTATCTAAAGGTCACAATAATGTTATTTTTGGAAATAATTAATTCAGGAATGAATCATGAGTCATTTTCTCATATGACTAACTATAAAAAATAAAAACAAAATTAACTTAAACAAAGTTGATTTATACATTAATACTCCTCTTATTGTTGACAGTTAATTTCTGTAAGGAAGTTAATCTTACAATGTCTAGTATCTAGGAAAAGTTCTTATAAGGGTAAATTGCTAGATGTATTTGTGTCTAGTTATGAATATAACAGAAATATTGACTTGTAAACTTGATTTATGCTAAATTAAATTAAAAAGAGATAATAAAATATTTTATATGTTATATATGCTTGTAACTACTTAATGTCATTTTAATAATCATAATGGTCGGAAGAGTATTTTTAAGCATTCTGAACCATGAATATTACCTATTATTTATGTATATTTTAAACTTTAACTTCATTGTATTATTTCCTGCATTTTCAAAGATTGTTAATCTGGTATTGTCCTTAAATAATAACTCTTTGGCAATCAAAAAATTATCCCACACACTTCATTTATGCAAGATACAAGAAAGTTAAATGTTATTTCATATTTGAAACTTACAGGTGACATTCTAGAAATTATAACAGTTTGCTTACTTTCCATATGTATAATATCAATGAGTATATCAGATAATTTTCCACATGCTGACTTTACAAGAATAAAACAAAACAGCAATATGTAATAATGTAATAATTTATTATGATATGGTACTATTGAATTCCTGAAAGCCCAACCATGGGATAATTATTAACCTATGTTTATAAGAGAGGCTTCAATCATTTTATTCCTATTTTTTATTGTACAATTATGCAGATTCCAGAGAGTATGCAATATCTATCCTTCCAAAAATAAAATGGCCTTTTGCCTTTATATGTTCTTAAATATTTTAGTAGATCTACTGTATACAAAGACTTTACTGCTTTTAAATTATTGTCTTTCACTAAATGGAGTATATAGGATATGTTAGTACTATTAAAAATTGTGTGTATTCATCATTTGAAAATAATAATGGTTGTTTAATAATAGTCCTAATTTGTTCCCTTGTTTAAAAATATATCATGTTGATGTTCTTCAATTCCATACTCTAATTAATCTGTGACAATTGTCCTTACTTGCCAAAATGTTTCTAAATTTGAAAATAATATGAAAATTAGTACTCAATTTATTGGAAGAAAGATGAAATGTGTTCTTAATAAAAGAGCAAGAGCATCTATAAAGTATTATTTAAAACTGGGCACCATGGCTCACCCCTGTAATCTTTGCAATTTGGGAGGCTGAGGTGGGAAGATTGCTTGAGGCCAGGAGAAACCAGGAATTCGAGACCAGCCTGAGCAAGAGCAAGACCCAGTCTCTACAAAAAATAGAATAGCTGGAGGTCATGACTAGCACCTATGTCCCAGTTATGCAGGAGGCTGAGGCAGAAGGATTGCCTGAGCCCAAGAGATTAAAGTTTCAGTGAGCTGTGATGATGCCATCTCACTCTAACTAGAGCAGCAGAGTGAAACTCTCCCTCAAAAAAAAAAAAGAAAGAAAAAAGAAAGAAAGAACAATTTAAAAAGTTACTATTTAAATGATTATACAAATTTGAGTTAAGAAAACATGGACTCTCTCTGCAGTTTCAGAGACAGTATATATTTGTGAATATGAAAGATACTTCCCTTTGAGATATATACTCATATATATTTTTTCTGTGTGATATTAAAATTTTTTGACATTTCTATGGTGAAACTACAGTTTATGACTGGAATTTCTGATATTATGCAATTTATTTTTAAAATTAAATAAGTAACTTTTAAAAAAAGATATATGTAAGAAATACACGAAAATATACCTGAGTTTTAGGGATTCCACAAATAAAAATACTTAAATATGTTATGATTTAATAACTTTCAGGTATTATCAATCTTTAAATTATCTTTAAAAATAACCTTTTAAAAAAGTACTGGTAAACAATATTACCAGATGATACTTATCAGTCTTCAATTCTTTTTATGTCTTCTTCCAGGAAGATTATAATTTTAGTGTGATCCAATTTGATAAATTGCATTGCTTTATTACTAGGAAAAAATATGTCTTTTAAAGATGTGTTTCTCTCTTTTCAGCAAAATTCCCAGAACAATTGACTATACATATCTTTTCTGATTCCTCACTGTTACGTCCCTTTTCATTAAAAATGTGATACAATAGTAAAAACGACTACTGTCTAAAGCTACCTATAGATTAAATGCAATCTCTACCAAAACACCAGTGCCTTTTTTCACAGAAATAGAAAAAAATTCTGAAATTAGTATGGAACCAAAACAAGAAACCAAACATCCTAAAATATTTGTATCAAAAAGAACATAGGTGGAATCATCACATTATCTAAGGTTAAAATATATTATAAGGCTCTGATAACTAAATAGCATGGTATTGGTATGAAACCAGACACATTGACTAATGGAACAGAATAGAGGACATGTACTCACAGCCAACTGATTTTTGACGGTCTTCATGAACATGCCTTGTGGAAAGGATATTCTCTTCAATAAATTAAGCAGAGAAAATTGGATATCCATATGTAGAAAGATGAAATAGAAATACGCTAGGAGCAGAAAGTCAAATAACTTCATGTTTTCATCCATATGTGGGAGCTAATGACCTTGATCTCATGAAAATGGAAAATTGGATGTCAGATTCCAGAGGCTGAGAAGGAGAGGGGAAAGAAAAAGAAGTTCGTCAATGTGTAAAAACATATATTCAATGGAAGAAGTATGGTCTAGTGTTTGGTAGCAGAGTATGGTGACCACTGTTAACAACAAAGCGTAAAATCTACATTTCAAACTAGCCAGAAGAAAGGACTTGAAATGTCACCAACACATAGAAATGACAGATACTCAAGGTGATGACACTTTAAAAACTCTGACTTAAACATTCTATGTATGCAGTAAATATAACCTGAAAATACTGAAAACCTCCCTCCTACCTTTCATCACTACGAATTTCTCCTTTACTACTTTGCCTTTTCCTCTTCCCATGGCACTTATCACCTTATGACACATTGCATACTTTGCTCATTTACTGTATTAATACTTTTCTGTCATTTCCCCCTCTACTCTCTTATAAGCCTTCCAAGGAATCTTTGTCTACTTCATACATTTAACAAAAACTAAGCACATATTAAACTCTCCAAAAATATTGTTAAATGGTTGACTATCAGAACTTACATAAATATTAATACTCACGGTCTGTGCACTATGCAAAAGCTGTTGAATATATCAGACTTCATGCAAACTACATTGTTTTATACAAGTATGAAATAAATGAGCAAATATTTGTAATCCAAATTATATTGGCATAGAAATGCAGTTTTCTCTTACATATGAGTTAGTTACTTGACTTTGAGTTTGTATATTCTGTCAATATCTGTCAATGTACCGCACTTGGCATATAAAAGAAAACCAATTTATAGTCACTGTATTAACATGTTACTATTTACCCATTATCTTTCATAGAAAGTTTCTACTCTCATTCTTCTCCAGTCAACCTTTTATGGTGACAGAACTTTTTTTTAAACATTAACCTAAACATATTCCCTCTTGTGTACATTAAGACATTATCGTTATGCAACTCATAGGCTTGAATGTGGTATACAAGATACCTTGCAAATGATTTTTCTTACTTTGATCATGCAGTCTCTTACCAAGTGCTACAAACATGTAATATCTAATTGAGTTTTCTAGGATATTTGCTTTTGGTCATAATTTGTACCTTGTCTCAGGCTAATGCTCTTATCAAAAAATAAACAAAACAAAACAAAAATGGTAAAGAGATCTGTTTGAAGTTGCCAGAGAGATGCTGATATGACAAGAACTTGAGGAGTTGAAGTTCCAGAAAGAAGGTGATCACAGGGTATGATCTGAAATTCTGGAAGCAGTTTTGCCTTCTGGGCATTTAGCTATTCTTGAGGCAGAGCAAGGATAGAGACTATTAGGTAGTTCCAGGCAGGTAGCTGACAAACCAGCATAGTTTTGGCAATTTCCTAGAGCTGGAGAAAGAAAAAGTAACAAATTTGGCACTATCAAGATAGATAGTTCTTGAGAGGTTCAACATTTCAGGGAAAAGGGAGACAGAGGGGAATTGAGCTCAAGAGAAATGCTGGGACACAGTGGCAACTTCTTTTGTGGAGAAATGTCTAATAAGTTTTTACACGCACCTCATGGCAATTCCAATTACTTTCCTGTTCTAGTCATCCTTAATTTGCTGTTCACCCATCCTTTGAGGTGTTTTATTCCTATTCATAAAGGTGCTTCCCCTAGGTGGTGCTGTTATATATCTCTGCTTCTTAACACAATTAACTAGCTATGTGTTTACAGTGGTTCTCAACCTTCCTAATTCCATGACCCTTTCAGAGAGTTCCTATGGGTCACAACCCACAGGTTGAGAACTGCTGGTTTAAAGAAATACCATTCTTTTTTTTTTTTTTTATTTTATTTTTTGAATTTATTTATTTTTTTATTGTGGAGAAGGGGCAGGGAAAGAAGGCGGGGGAAGAGGTGAGTGACAGGGTCGGGCCAGTGGCATGGTACCACATTGGCTGTATCTAGGTAGAGGCAGTTTCAGGCC
>CAUYPK010091960.1:0-32731 GCA_963574355.1 Loris lydekkerianus | reverse complement strand
CCACCATACTCCCCAGACCTCTCGCCAACTGACTACCATCTTTTCAAGCACTTCGATAACTTTCTCACCGGTAGAACCTTTGCCAATCAGGACCTAGCAAAAACGGCCTTCGTTGACTTCATCGAATCCCGAGCACCCAATTTTTATGCCAACGGAATTAAGCGACTTGTGTTACATTGGCAAAAGTGCACTGATTCAAATAGCGCTTATTTCGATTAAATTGAATAAATATTCACTGAGATATTACAGTTTAAAGTAGACTCATAAAAACGGACAAAACCTTTGAAACAATCTATGCTGAAATCAGCATATTTTACATAAAAGAAACGTCATGACCCAGCAACAATTATATCTCTTTATTTCACACGTGTGTCATTTTACATTGGGGTAGAATGCATTTTCGTGTTCCTACTGTTTTGTGCAAATGATAGTAACGCAGACTTGCATTGAAACCTGGATGAGATGCGTCCTGGCCTCTGGGTGCCACGGCCAGCCGTGCAGCAGCTGAGTAGCTCAGGCCGATGCTATTACAGTGACAGGAAACTCAAACACACACTTAGGCTAGTCTAAAATTCAGAACTTTCCTACTTAAAATTATTTCTAATGCATGGAGAGTTAACTGCTTGGCCAAAATCCTAAAGACAATCCTAGTATGATAGCAGCTTTATTCTGGGAACATTTGCTAACAAGCTGGGGTCATCTCCAGTTTTCTGTCAGCTATAAGGATACCCTTTCCTGTTGACATCCCATTTCTTCAAGGCCCTTTTTACATATCAGAGACATGAAACCTTTTTACCCACGTGAAGCCATACTGCACGTAGAAACATTAACATCCGAACTTGTTAAGGTGACAGCCACAGCAGAAAGCTGAGCTTTTACAGATGTTCACCATTTTTTCAAACTATTCAGCTTATCAAATTTTCTTGAATTATTCCGTTAGAAACAGTAGGAGGACTGTCAGTCCTTCTTTGACAAGGCCATATGCTTCACAAATCACATTTTTACACCTCTCTCTGGTATTTAGCGATGACATTTGTAGTTTAAGTGCCTTCACCGGAGCCTGGCCTGCCACATTTATATCTCTCTTTCAAATTCTTTAAAATGTAATTATTTCCTTTCACAGTATTTGAGCCTCAAAAAGCTACAGAGCATTTTGAATTAATCACTTTTCTCCTAGCGTAGAGGGGGCCTACTTCAGATGTTAATTACCAAGAAATTTTTGACATCTTACATGTGAAAAGCTGAAGATATTCTCAAACTGACACCAAAAGCAAAACACCCCTCCTTACTTCTCCTGTGCATGAAGATTACTTGACCGTGTCTATGACAAGAAGAGAGTCTGAAGAGATATTTCACACCACGTCATAACCCCCAGATCTCATTTGGTAAGAGAACAAAAACTTACTACTAGTGTTGAAGATAGCAGGTTTGCTTGACACTATCAAAGAGCATCAGTTTTAGTAATTTTGCAAAAAGAAAAGAAAATAACATTGACACAAATGCCAACCCTTAGCAACCCCAGTGTGCTAGATGCACCAGGGGTTTCTCTGTAATTTCAGTGTGGTAGCCAGACTCTCAAACAGTATCCTTTGGGTGATTTCTGAAATGCTTGACTGTTCACCCAATCTAGCAGCAGAATCCTACATAGAATGTTGTGATAAAATTTCTCAGCAAAAACATTTAGAAAATAAATTCACTAAGAAAATAAATATTCCACATTTCTGCAAGCCAAACACATATTCCTTCTCATTAATATCTGAGTTTCCTTAAATAGTGCAATTGTCTCACTTAAATACACAGCCTACCTTTTGCTTACACGGAATTCTTATACCTATATGTCATATCCTCTTCAAATAAATATCACTTCATACTTCCATTAGTTTTGATATGTTAACATTACTTAATAGGTCATTTTCTGCATAAGCTAGAAAGAGAATTTTGTGGTCTACAGCTAATCAGCTGGCTAGTACAGTGACAGGTGTAAGAAATCAGAATGTGACTCTGATCTAGTTTGACTGGAAGACAGTGAGGATTAGCACTAGCTCTGGATGCCAGCACAGAGCCTGTTACCCAGGACCAGACATCAGAGACAAGGCTTTGCGCTATGTGACTGCTGTTTGACACCCTTAGAAATGGGCATTTGAGCCTGTAATCTCAGCACTTTGGGAGGCTGAGGCGGGTGGATCTCCCGAACTCACAGGCTCAAAACCAGCCTGAGCCAGAGTGAGACCCGGTCTCTAAAAATAGTTGGGTGTTGTGGCGGGTGCCTGTAGTCCCAGCTACTTGGGAGGCTGAGGCAAGAGGACCACTTGAGCCCAAGAGTTTGAGGTTGCTGTGAGCTGTGACACTACAGCACTCTACCAAGGGTGACATAGTGAGACTCTCTGTCTCAAAAGAAAAAGAAAAAAAAAAAAAAAGAAAAGAAATAGGCATATGAGATGCCAGGAATATGAGCTGGCAACTTTTCCCTGCATTATAGAACTTAGCAATTAAATATGACAAGGTCTAAGTTTAATTTCTTAGTTTGGATTATGGTCAGAGAATGACCAAGTTTCTATAACTGACTTGAAATAATTTTTAATTTTTGGTGCCATGTGGATTAGGAAAAAGAAAGAAAATCAGGCACAGAGTCAGGTCCTAAATACTGCTGTGTACATGATATGTGTACATAATGGTCTCTAAATGTGGAACTTCATATGTAAAATTCAAGAAGTAATGGGAAACGCTGAGCTCTTTATAAGTGAAGTGTTGATGATTGGGGAGACTCAGATCGCCCTTGGGCCTCCACATTCCAAAACAGACTGAGCCTCTAGGTCAGGGTACAATCCCCTCCTTTCACATCTGCTTGGATCCTCTGATAACCTTGCCCAGGATACTTCATGAGCAGAAGAACCATATATACTCGAGTATAAGCCGAGTTTTTTCGGCACAAATTTGTGCCGAAAAACCCGAACTTGGCACAAATTTTGTGCGGAAAAAACTTGGCTTATACTCGAGTATATACAGTATGTGAATGTTCCTTAATAAATACTACTGTAAAATGTTTAGCGCTTCTAGGCCTCAATCTATATCAACTTACAATATGCCCTGGGGATCCACTTTCAGGGTCAAAGTGGAAAGATTGTGTGTATACATCAAAATAACTGTATTTCTTTTTTTGTTATTTCTGAGACAGAGTCTCACTGTGTTCCCCTTGGTAGAGTGCTGTGGCGTCACAGCTCACAGCAACCTCCAATTCTTGGACTTAAGCAATTCTCTTCCCTCAGCCTCCCCAGTAGCCAGGACTACAGGCGCCCACCACACCAGGCTATTTTCTTGTTGCAGTTGTCATTGTTGTTTAGCTGGACCGGGCCGGGCTCAAACCCTCCAGCCTCAGTGCATGTGGCTGGGGCCATAACCAGTGCAGTAACCACTGTGCTACGGGTGCAAAGCCTAAATAACTATATTTTCTGTTAATTAATATTAGGAGAATAACTGGTAAAATAAATGAAAATGTGTGCTGATGCTGCTGTTTTGGAGAAGAAAGATACTTCTAATTTGATCCAGAATTATTAAAAATAAAAAAGGCCACATTATTAATCATTTTTGATAAAAACAGCAAAAGTATGAGAAAATATCAACTGCCATTCATGATAAAAGTAGCATGGGGTGGCACCTGAGGCTCAAAGGGGTAGGGTGCTGGCCCCATACGCCAGAGGCGGTGGGTTCAAACCCAGCCCCGGCCAAAAACTTAAAAAAAAAAAAAAAGTAGTGCACAAATCTATAGAAGGAAATGTTTTTAACCTAAGGGCCTCTACAAAGAGAGGGGAGCCTTTAGGAAATTCTTCAGAATGTTAGCCACATAGTTTTCATATGACTCAGCAATTTCACTCCCAGAGAAGACGAATGTCCAAAAAATTGAAAAGTAGAGATTTCCACAAAACTTCAATGCAAATGTTTGTAATAGCATTGTTTATAATAGTTAAGAAGTGGAAAAAACCAAGTATCCATGAACAGATGGATGAATAAAGAGAAACATGGTCTTTCTGTGCAAGAGAATATTATTTGGTGATAAAAATGGATGCAGTGATGACATGTGCTATGCTCTGTCGAGCCTTGAAGACATGCTAAGCTAAAGACTTTAGTTAAATGAAAGCGAATATTATTTGACTCTATGTACAGGAATTGCAATATGCAATTGCATAGGTAGAAAGCAGAATAGGGGTGCCCAGCCTTGGGGGACGTGGTATAGAAGAGGGAACCGGGAGTAACTGATAATAAATATTGGATTTTCGTTCAAGTTAATAAAAATGTTCTAAAATTAGATTGTGGTGATGTCCACACAGCTCTCTAAATATTATAAGAAACATTGAATTATGCATTTGAATTTATGATATGTGATTTATGTTCCAATAAAACTGTTACGCAAGAAAAATGAGGGAAAATGATGTGCCCTTCCTCTGGCTCCATAGATTCATATGAATAGTCAGCTTTACTCAGTTTTTCCTCCATAAGTAATCTGTTATTTCTCTCAGCTGTTTCCAAGGATTTTCTTTGCCTTAAATCTCACAAAATTAATTATGATGGACCTTGACCTGGATTGCTTACTTCTTTGGGTTATCCTATATAAGATTTCTGGAACTACCTGAATATTTATGATGTGTCTCTTGACAAATATGTAATGTTTCCATCCATTATTTCACGGAATATTCTAATCCAGCCTCACTCTCTCTCTCTCTTCTCCTTCTGGAGCTCCAGCAATACAAGTTAGGAATAGTAGCTATTTTGCTATTATCTCGCAGATCCCTAGATTCTGTTAGCTTTTCCTTTTTCTCTCATCTGTTCTCTCCTCGTCACCCTTCCCTATTGCTCCGTCTTTAACGTCACGAATTCTATCTTCTCTCATCTCCACTCTGCTCTTGAGCCCAGAGAGTGGTTTTGTTTCAGTGATGTTTTTTCAGTTCTTTAATTGTACGTAATTCATTTCTTTTACAACTTCTATTTCTTTTCTAAGATTTGTCATTTTTTCTTTTGTTTCAAGATTATTTGTAATTGTTGGCAGTATAACTTTTTATAGTTACTTTAATAACCTGGCTGCGACATTTCATCATCTGAGTCATCTCAGGGTTGATGACTTTTCTTTATCTTTTCTCATTTGGATTGTGACTTTCCTGGTTTTTCCCCATGATCAGTGATTTCTTGACTGTATCGTGGGCATTTTAAACATTATGTCATGAAATTCTCAGTTTTATATCTGTATTTATCTTTATTAATTTTAAGCAGACACTTCCCCTATGGAGATATAGTGGGAAGGTTACCGCCAAATTGGGCCCCTGGCCTACTGCCCCCTAGAGGCCAAGATACAAGATAGCAGGTGTTGCCGTGGAGAAGAGTTAAATTTTTGAAGGCATCAGATGGGGAGATGGGAGGAATTTCTCTCATCCATCTCTCTAAGAATTTGTGGGCTAAGGTCTCTGATGGTGGTTTGGAAAACAAAGGGAGGGGAACTGAGTCTGCTGATGGGCTGGGGATGAGCTCATAGGACGGGACACTTTGTGGGTAAGGGACTGAAGGCTTCCTGGTTCCACCTCCACGTCCGTGGATACAGTGGACACCAGTGAGTCCTCCTCCCGGTGCAGAACCTGAAAGATTTCCCATGCCCATGGCTACGTTCTCTGCAGAAGTGGTTGGGAAGGTCAGAAATCTCTCCCTGCACATGAGGACACCCCCCTCTGCAGGAAGCAGTTACCAACGCAGGAAAGTTAGGGGACAAAAGCTCCTGCACTCTCGGCTGTATCTATACTTTCACAGAAATCAGACTTTTACTACTATTTCTGCTTTATGGTGCTGCATTATTTTCATATAGGCACTTTCAGGAATTCTGGGTGGGGGGTGCATATTCAACCTCCCCGGTCCCCCTGCCGTGGGGGGTCCTGACCACAGCACCTCACTCAGTCAGCTCTCCCCAGCCGGGCCAGCACCCGCCAGGCAGGTCCGGGGCAGACTTGCTGCCTCTTCGCCTCCGGGCAGTGGTGTGAGCTCGGCTCTCTCTCAGCGCAAAGGGGGCAAGGGGAGCGATGCACCATTGGGTTGGTGCAGGGTGGTGGTGAACGCTCAGCTCGCTGCTGGGCCCTGCAGACACAAGGGGGGACAGGACGCAGGTGGCACCCACCCCTGGGCCACATGGCTTCAGCCCGCCTCGCTGCGGTGGGCAGGACGCAGCTGAGGCTTTCCGCTGGGCCCTGCTGACCCTGCCCTGTGGGAGGAATTCAAGCTTCACCTCCCACCACCAGAGAGAGACAGACCATGAGGCCCCTGCTCAGGTGTACTGACCTTGCCGGAAATTAAGCCACTTCCGTTGAGGAGGGCCTGGAAGATCTGCGTCTTGGGGAATCCCAGCACCTGTCCCTCAGCCCAGGGGGACGCGGGGAAACCTCCGCGCAGGGGAGGGGGTGGGGTGGAGCGTGTTCCTAGTTTGTCCTTTGGAACTCAGGTGCACTAGAATTATGTTACTAAAATGGTTTTCTTATTTCTATTTTGTTTTTTAAATCATAGCTGTGTACATTAAAGCGATCATGGGGCACCATACACTAGTTTCATAGACCGTTTGACACATTTTTATCACACTGGCTAACATAGCCTTCCTGGCATTTTCTTAGTTATTATGTTAAGACATTTATATTCTACATTTACTAAGTTTCACATGTACCCTTGTAAGATGCACCACAGGTGTAATCCCACCAATCACCCTCCTTTTCCTCCCTCCCTCCCCTCCCTTTCCCCCATCCCCCTATTCTTAGGTTGTAACTGGGTTATAGCGTTCATGTGAAAGCCTGGAACATGTTCTTCTTAGTAAAGTATCTCAAGAATGGAAGAAAAAGTATCCAATGCACTCAGCCCTACCATGAAACTAATTTGTGGTTTTCTTATTTCTAGTTTTTTCTTTCTTGGACCTTTGGCTTTCCCCGGAGCTTTCTTGCCTGTCTCCGTTGGTCTGAGTTGCGGGTCCTGCAGGGCTCAGCCCAGGACACAGGGGAGGCCGTAAGAAAGGAGGGGACTCAGCAGCGTCCCCTCTCAGTTACAAGGTCACTGGGTGGCTCCCACTTTTCCAGCTGGAAAACGGAGGGCCCAGAAGGAAGGAGCAAGTCCATCGAGGTTAACGGCAATAGTTACTCTTTGCTTTAGGAAGACCTGGCCTCTGTTTTGATAGGTAACCACAAATAGCGTGTGCTGCTTGCCACACGCTATTCTGCTATTTCCCTGTGTGCTCCAAACATCATGTCAGCTAGTTAAGTATTATGATCATCTCTGATTCCACGCATTTCACACAGTTGTATGGACATAGAGTGTCTAAGCAACTTTTTTTTTTTTCCCAGTTTCTGCCCAGGGCTGGGTTTGAACCCACCACCTCCGCCATATGGGGCCGGTGCCCTACTCTTTTGAGCCACAGGCACTGCCCTGTCTAAGTAACTTTTTCAAAAGTACTCAACCAGTCAATTGTTATCTTTTTTTTTTTTTTTTTAAAAAAAAGAGATTTTGATCTTGCCACTGACTTATTAATTTTCTAGATTCTGAATGATGATTGGATATAAGAACACTGCTGGAAGTTTTCTTTTGTATTTATTTGTATCTCAAAAAATAATAATAATAAAATTTAAAAAAAAAAAACAAACAGATCTTACTTTGGTAAAAAGCAAAATATAAACCCTGCTAGCAAAAATTAGTTATATGATCATGAGAACTTTACAGCCAACACATGAGAGTCATTTAAAATTATAGGACGGATAATAGATTTACTGTTTTCCTTAACACAGCTCTAGAAAAAGTTTTAAATTTAATCCATCAGTGTTCAACAACAATCAAATTTAATAGTAATTTTATAATCAAAAGGTTGAGAAATTTATGTTAGAACATAAAGAATAAAAAACAGTAGTTTTGTTTATGCCAAGGCGTCAGACTTTTATCTTCTCCTAGTTTTTAGGCTCACTAAGCATCTTCTGAATACATTTGTCTTCTCAAGTATATTTACTTCCTGGGAATTTCAGTGTATTTAAAGGTTTTTTTGTTTTTTTTTTTTTTTCCTTCATCTTTGGTCTGCATTACACTTTTTTATTGTATTTTGATTCATGTTCTATTTTCTTGTGAATTTTGTCAGCAAGAGATATTCCAAGGAGACCAATTGACCTGGAGGAATTGATGATTCTGGGTTTCCAGAGGTATAAAGCTGAGAGCCCAACCCCACCAAGATTACGCCAGCTCACATACATGATGCCACCATGAGGAACCAGGCACAGTGCCCAGACAGGTGTCCCAGAGAGCAAGGCACTCTGATTTCTCCCCAGCTGTGCCTTTGCCATCCGCATGTGGAGCATTCACAGAACTCCCCCAAATTAACAGTGTGAAAAAATCCAAGTTGAATAATTATTCTACCAGAGTAAGACTATCCAATCTTACTGATTAAAATGGTGTATTTAAACTAAAGTTCAGCTATACTCATTTATGGTACCTTTTCTGGTCAATAAGATCTATTTCCAGCTAATCTACTGTAAATTTTAAAGGATCTGTGTCAGTGATGCTCCTGGAGGCGTTGCAGCCTCACGAGGGCTCCTGTGATGCTTTGTCAAGTTCCTTGTTTGATTCTCAACAGTTTACATAACTCCTTGTTTTACGACATCATGCTGTTAAATATTGTCCCTGCTCTGTCTTCTGGCATTTTCTTTGCTATGGAGTTAGCCAGAAACAAGAAACAACAAAATAGAAGAAAGTTTGTGAATATTAGAGGCAATTTTCTAGAGAAAATTAAAAAATTATTTTTTATCCTAGTTAATAAAACAAAAGGCATCTATTTAGCACCTAACATAATGGTTATACTGTTAACAAACAGTTGTACCAAGTACTGTTTTATTCTTACAGAATTTCTCATGAAATACTCAATGCTTGCAATTATTGACTTGTCAAAATACATGGGCAACATCAATTTAAACCGAAATAGTCATAGCAAAATTAATTACATTTGTGTAAGTCTATGGTTGAGCAAACACAGTGTAAATATTTGCTTTTCTCCAATAATATTGAGAATGAGGACAAAATAACTTACTTTTATGCATCTATTACAACATACCAGTTACCTTCAAAGCTGTCTTATGTGAAGGATCCTGTTATCACCATGTCCAGATGACAAAACTCTGGCCTGTGAGGTACACAGTTCGGTAAGGTTGCCCAGGTGGGTTGGAATTCAGTTAGCTTGACTACAGAGGATATTCCTAACCATTAACCAAGACACAAACAAATAAAGTATACAAAAATCCAAAAGTGCAAATGTAAAGGAACCAGCAAGCACCACAACTAAATTGAAGTCTGGACTTCTGTCTAAGGGTTTCACTCCTTCTACAGCAAGATGGTTAATATCACAATACTACTATTGAGATCATAGCACAATTTTCTGGGTAGATTTCTTTTTTAATCTCTGATAAAATACCCATAGTTCATTTGGTAGGCTGAGGTCAATCTTAAATAAAATGTTTACTTTTTCATGAAAAACATATGAAAAAAGATGCTTTCAGAATTTTTTTATCTTATTTGAAAGACCAGGTAAGTAGTCTCTTACAAAATGGGAATTAAACAAATTTTGGCTTAACAAATGTATGTATTTTAACCTTGAACAATTAATATAGAAATGGCTTTCTGCATCTCTGTTATAATCGGAAATGACAAAGGTAAGGTAACTAACATCAATTGGGCATCTACCAATTAATCTGATGCTTTTTACCAATATTTCTTGAAGCAAATCTTCGTAGGAAGCATCCAGACAGCTGAATAAGAGGGTGACTGAGGAGAATGTGGTTTTCTAATTCTTTGAAAAGATGGTCTTATAAGTCATTATCTTAATCTGGATTACTAAAAAGTATCTCATATTCAAATTAAAGCCATAAAATAAAATAAAATTTATTTTTGTGCTGTTATTCTTTACCATTTGTCTGAACAATTGAAATTTTATGAACATTGTGAAATATTAACAAATGTTTCTTTTTGTTTCTGTCCAGCTGTCTCTTTGCCTCAGTCTCCCCCCCCTCTGTGCATATACACAACCCCCTTTTGATCTGTGTTTATACACACTACATGTAACTACTTGGGGCTGAGTAAGTAACTACTTCCCAGGAAAGTATCAAGTAGAATTAAGTAGCACATGTTTGCAAGTAAACATTGTTTTTTTCTGATATTAAGTAGCAAAATTCCTGCTTAAATTATGTCTTTCTAGGACAGCAAGGCATTTAAAGGGAAGTTAGACCATAAGTCTTGAAAAATGAAGTCATCAACTTCCAAATATAGACTATACATGTATCATTTTTTTCTATTTTCTATATGCACCACATTTATTTTTCTACTGTAACATTGACTCACACTGTATAAAATAAGTCATTCTTGTTTTGAGATACACATTTTACTTTTATCAGTGAGGGAGCAGATAATCTTTCAAAGATGAGGCCCAAGTCTTGAACACCATAAAGCAAAGCAGATGTGAGGATAATTTTCTGTTGGCTTTCGTGGTAGCTGAAAATTTCCACAGAAAGTCAATTTAATTATAATTTATAAATTACAATCCATATTATTCTAAAACAAATGACAGCCAGCTAGTTTTCAATACTATAGATGATATAATTTAGCACAATTCTAGAAAACATTAATTTTTATCTCCCTATCAATATCATATTTGCATATTTTTTTCTTACAAAAATTTTTCTAAGGTTCATTTAAGGGATTTGCTTATGTTGCCTCTCAAATTAGGGTAATGAAATTTTGAATATAAATGTCAAATTTCTTATCGTAAGTATACTTGTGTTTTTTAAGGAAAAGTAAACATTTTATTTAGCCTATCAAATGAACTATACTTTATAAAAGGTTAAAAAAGAAATCCACCCTGTAAATTACAAGTATACTGCTATTTCCATGACAGCATCCTGACATTAACCATCAGAACTTACTGCAGCAAGAGTGAAATCCTCAGATATAGGACTTCATTCAATTCAGTTGTGCAATAACTTCATCGTCAATAACTTCATTTTTTGTTAATAACTTTATTTTTTAATACAATGTAGTATTTTATGAAAAACTTTTCTCACACATCTTTCCATTCTCCAGAGATGTATTCTTACATATTTCACAACACAAATAAAAATTATGTAAAGCATAGGGGATTTTTGAAATGCTGTCTCTCTGCCAAGATGTACACATAGAACAGTGGGTTGACTATACACATATTTACAAATATACATATGAGTATGCATATATGCATACATTATCTTAATTATTGTAATAGTATATGGATATTTTATCAATTAAAAAAGCTTTTAAATTATAGATGACATGTGCTTTTTTAATAGAGAGCTTTATATAAGTTAAATTGTCTATACTGATAATTAAAATACTCCAGGCTTGTTTCAAGTCGTTTAGTCTGCATTAGAAAATTATGTTAATACACAAACCCACCTGTCTTGAGTCTGTCAGCCTGAGCATGCCAACGTGGTCACACTGCCAGGCATCACCCACGGTCCACGGCCTCTCATCCCTGTGAGCCCTCCCAGGCTCCCCACCCTGCACCAGCTTGCCCCTCACCATTTTTTGGAGTGCAGCTGTGCTATAAGGGATGGTTCACAGGTGGCCTCCAGCAAGTCTGTGAACTTCAAAGCACCATTAGCTGCTTCCTTCCTTCCCTGTTTCACATCCCTTCCTTCCCAGCCAGAGCTGAGGCTCTTGGAACTGGTAGCAGGGACCTCACCACAAGCCTCCAGAGCCGGCTCCTCAGGGGCTCTGAGGGATCCTGTCCCTTGGTCTGAGAATACACAACCACCTTGACACTGACACCTACCCCTCTAAGGAAAATGATACAACGCTCAGAGACTACAAACCGATAACTGTCTTCCACAGAGCCTGTTCAGAGGTAGGAGAATGCTCCTGTCCTCCTCACTAGAATGACACTTTCTCTTGTGTGGCAAATGGTTCCACGTGTCTGATGAAGGTTTTCATTTTAAATTTTCTTGTTTTTCAAAATATAAAAGCATTCATCAGTATGTTTATCTCCATTGACAGAGTCAGAAAAGACAAGCACATGGCAGAGACGATGAGATGCCGAAGGATTTGTGACTAGATGAATCTACCTGCTTAACTCCCTGTTGGGCAATATCTTATCCTGGGGTCTTCTGGGCACTCAGGCAAAATGGTTCTGCCCACAAGGAGGCCAGAATCTTCCCTGCTAACCCACTTAAAAAATATGAAAATAGCGATAATCACTTGTTTTTCTGCAGAATTGCTGATTGTTTTGTGTTTAAATCAATGTATTCAGGCAGGAGGCAATGCCCTGTGGTCTAGCTCAGGATTCCTGAACTTCAACCCAGCAGTATATTCTTGATTTACATGTACAGAGTTTTCTGAGTACTGAGCTGCTAGGGTCACACAGGAGGAGCAAATCTACTAGTGTGAGGAGCTTCTGAATGCAATAACCTGAAGAAAACCCAAATTGCTGAGCTGTCATCAATAGGAATCATTCCTCAAATTAGCCTAGAGATAAGGTTGAGCAAGATGTTTTCCTCTGTGTCAATGGGAGCTGCAGCCTTCTTTCCTAGTAATATCCAGGTCAGTTAATCCTAACACTGTCACTCACCCAGGACTGCAGAGCTACATTTCCCAGCTAATATGCAGATGGTCTGTTCTGTTACTTAAGTAGTTGATCAAGTTGAATATTGATCTGAGGACGAATTACATCAAGATGCAAATGAAGATATTTGTGCAATGCTAGATTTTGCTATCATTAAGGAAAAAATTAGGGTTTATTCTATACGGAATTGAGGTTCATGACTTCTTGTAATGACTGCAATTTGGGGTTCATCATTGTGCATGAGTCATGATGGTGACTTTATTCAATAAGTTGAAAATGCCAACACCTTTACGTGAGACGGGGAAGGTGGTACTCGTCAGAGTATTAACTAGGTGAAAATAACTTCTGTATACTTTTTCTTTATTCTCCTATGGTTATAAATCGTTCATTAGAAAACTTAGATTTTGATTCATCTAGATTCAAGGACACAGTCCTCCTTTTTAGGTCACTAACGTAATTTCATTCTTTTCCCACATAACGAAATGAGGAACAGAAATGGTAAGTTGCATTGCACTAAAGTGCCTTTCTAGTCTCAGCTCATACTGTAGAACTCTTCCCTGTTATGCTGTGAATCATTAAGATGTTGGCTTTGAAAGTCCATCAGGCACAGTACGCGTTTATAGGCTTGCTCCAAAGATACCCTCAATTCCATGCCCTGCCATAAAGTAAGCAAATGGAACCTGAGCTGGACTTGATTCGATTAGTTTTGCCTATTGGAAATCACAGGAAGATTATAAGGAGCCTTTTAATTCCTGCAGGCTTTATTACTCAGCCTATTCATAGCTGATATTTTCTGTATCAACTTATTAAAAAAAAAAGCAAACAGTGTAACTACTAAGAACCATGCTGGTTTGGGGCCATCTAAGAGACATTTAAGAGGATGTATAATGATTCTCAGCAAGAAGGAACATTTTCTGATTTTGATCTTTGGCGCAAAAATGAAAAAAACAAAGGCAGTGTTTGCTTTCCAAGAGACACTTTCTGATGCATTTTTCATCTCAATCTTTTCTGGAACGCTACAATATTATTTTCTGGCACTCTAAAATGATGGTTTTTGAGATCTATTTGGCTAGAGATAGACTTCAAGCACATTTAAACTATGATAGTACATTGTGTTTGATTCATATAAAGTAAAAGCTCAGCCCCTTGCATCTGATGATACCTTGATTTCTTCCACAGAAACATCGCTTGTAGTAATCTCAGAGCTTCCTTCTAGAAATTTTCCAGGACTATAAACATATATCATATCTTATGTAAAGTTAGTTATTTTCACAAATCTACACAACATTATATAAATAACCCTTGTAACTTGTTGCTCCACATGAGAGCATTTGTTTATAACACCATGGACCAGTGTGCATCAGAACTCTGGAGCGTCACTGAGTGCAGGGCTTGTCCGAGAGACTGTCTTAGGTGGACAGGCCTTGGGGGGTCCGTGAGAACTGCGTGCAGTGTGGTGCCCTAGATGGATCCTGCACAGAAAGGACATTGGTTTGGAAGTAAGAACATCTGATGTAATGTGGACTTTGGATGGTAACAATATATTAATTTTGTTCCACTGATTGTGACAAGTGTTCCATACTGATGTGGAATGTTGACAGTGGCTACAGGTGGATATGAAGCTAGTGGGAACTCTGCATAGTGTTCAGCGTTGTCTGGAAATGTAGAAGTATTCATAATGAAATGCTTGTCACAATTTTAATTATATTTCCATATAATAACAATAAACATATAGAAACCAAAATTAAGAACAAAATACAGGTTACAGTTGCTTACAAACTTGGAATACTTGAGTGTAAATCTAACAAATGTGTCCTAGATCTGTATTCTGAAATTTGAAAATTCAGATGAAAAAAATCAAAGAACACCTAAATAAATGAAGAGAAATTATGTTCATGGATGGTAAATCTCACCTTAGTAAAAATGTCAGTTCTTTCCAGATGGATATATAAACTTAAGGCAATTCCTAGAAAAATCCCAGCAAGGCATTATTGTACACACAGACCACATGATCCTAAAACTTATATGGAAAGGCATGAAACCTTGACCTTGTATAGTCCATAAAACAGTGTGATGAAGAGGGAAATGGGAGACATCACTGTGAAAGCAGGTGTGGTGAGAATAGGACAGAGCCTAGTGGGCTATGGCTGACGCGGCACAGCTCGTCCGCCCAGTTTCCATGCTAAGTAACCTGTCTTCCACTCTTGTTGTTTTGTAAACTTAGCTTTAACCTTAAACGTGTGTATCTTGAGTAGTTTAGGGCAATTGATTTAGGAGATTAACTTTTGTTTTTTGTTTTGTTTTGTTTTGTTTTGTTTTTAAGGCAGAGTCTTACTATGTTGCCCTCAGTAGAGTGCTGTGGCATCACAGCTCACAGCAACCTCCAACTCTTAGGCTTAAGTAATTCTCTTAACTCAGCCTCCCAAGTAGCTGGGACTATAGGCTTCTGCTACAACATCCGGCTATTTTTGTTGTTGCTGTTGTTGTTGTCATTGTTGTTTTTAGCAGGCCTGGGCCAGGTTCAAACCCACCAGCCCTAACATTGAGCTACGGGCACCAAGCCAAGATTAACCTTTGAAATAGAAACATTGTTTTGGGTCATAGGTTATGTCAATTACTGTTTATTATGGGTAATGGGTTGTGGTAATTATTATTGTTTAAGGTAAGTGTTGATTACTATTGTTTAAGATAAGGTGATTTTGGAAGTCGAAGACAGAATGGTCTTAGAGAGGCGACTCTCACTGCTCACCAGAATCCCGGCCTTCTGACAAAGTTTGGTGGACCTGTCCCCTGTCTGCATATTGGCTGACAGTGACAGGCAGCTGGACCCTCTTTGTCTGGTGACAACTGTACCTGATGTTAAGGTTGACACACAGCTCCAGTAGCCAACACTCTCTGGTGTAATGGGGAGACACGGGCATTGACCAATGGAACAAAGCAGAGGGCACCGAAACGAACACACACAAATACACCTGCCTGAGTGTTGACCCATTTGCAAAGACAATTTGAGAGAGAAAAAATTGCCTTTCAACCAACAGTGCTGGCATGTCCACAGGGGACTACCACAGCCTACACTTCATAGTTTATTTTAAAAACGTAACTCAGAATAGATCACAGGCATAAATATAAGACATAAAAAATAAGAGAAAATTGTTGTGACCCAGAGCTTAGCAAACAGTCCTTACACTTGACACCAAAAGCACAATCCATAAAGAAAAATTTATTAAATGGAACCTTGTCAGAATTGATTTTCTTTAACTCTGTAAAATCGATATTAAGAATTTAGCAAGTTGCAGACTGGGAGAAAACACAAACCACATTTCTGACAAAGGTCTCATATCTAAAGTATATAAAGATTAGCAACCTATGTAACAGGCTTTGTAGCAACCTATGTAGTAAGACATGTAGCAGCTCATGTAACAACATATGTAGCAACCTGTGCAAGAAGATGTATAAAAACGGACAGAGGGCTTGCGGAGACAAAGTGGCAGTTACTGAATGTTAATGATCAGACTTGGCAGTTGGAAATTGATCAGTTGTGGAACTCCAGTAAGGGGGCGGGGCTTGGGGGAGGGGGGTGCATGTTCTCAATAAATAGCAGCTGCGGAGGTTGCTGGGGCCTTTTCCCTGACACGCATGGGGAGGCACCTCCTGCAAGCTTCGAGCTTACAATCCATTGTTCGGGCTGCTTCCTTGATGACAGCACCGACATTCTGGCATAGTTGGCAGGATAGCAGACCTGGACCAAAGGGGAAAATCATTCAATGTAAGCGTACCCTTTGACAGTATGGCAGGAAGGAATTACAGGAAGGGAAAAGGGACTGTCTATCCAGATTGACCAAGGGACAACGTTGCATTTGGGGTCAATCCTCAGGATGTAAATATATAGTGTACCTACCAAGGGGGTAACGTCACTTAAAGTGAGACCCTTGGCAATTCACAGGTGCCTACCAAAGGGATATTAAGATCTCTGGCAAATCATAGGTAACCTGCAATAGGTAACCTACCAAATGACAGGATCACTCAGAGTGAGTGACAACTTTGGCAAATCATAGGCACCTACCAAAGGTATATTTAGACCTTTGGCAAAATAATAAGCCACTCCCTGCCTATCCTACCAATGGGAATGAGAATTGAAGTGGGAGAGAGCTTTTTAAATAGCAAAAATATTTACAGGAAAGCAATGGGTGGCTTCTGGTCTGTGGAGTCACCACAGTCTGAGACTGATAAAGACGGTGGTAAGGTGGTGCAACAGGTACAATTGGAGCAGGTTGGGAAGAAGTTACGTTTTTAAAATAAACTATGAAGTGTAGGCTGTGGCAGCCTCCTGTGGACATGCCAGCGCTGTTGGTTGAAAGCTGAGTCTGTGGACTCTGTGTCCTCCCATCCTTTGCCACCTTTGTGCCTCAATAAAGCTAAGTTGAATCACACCCTAGAAGTCAGGATCAAGCAGTTACTTTGGGGCTCTTTCCTGTTGCAGTTACTGGCTATTCAGGTAAAACTTCCAGCACTGCTCTCTGCACTCCTTTATGATCCTCAAGGGAGCCAACACTTTAATCATCATATGCTTACTTTTAAGATTCTAGAAGATCTAAAACAGGGTGCAACACAGTGTGGCATGCAGCCCCTGTTTTCTAGAGGCTTATTACGGGGACTTGTGCAAGAGAAGCATCTTATTCCACATGATTGGGACACGCTGGCCAGAACCGTTCTCGAATATGGTCAATATTTATAATTTAAAACTTGGTGGAAGAAGGAGGCTGACTTGATAAGTCACCAGAACCATCAAAAGAATGTTCCCATAACTTCAGAACAGCTCACTGGCTCTGGTCAGTGGATGGGCATTCCGAAACAACTTCAATATGATGATATAGCTATAATACAAACAAAGCTTCAGGCACCTGGAGATGTTTCTAAATCTTTTATCAAAGTAACCTAGATGTCACTGCCCCAAAATATGCTCTCAGGTTATCTTGGAAGAGCGATAATCCAGTGTGGGTGGAGCAGTGGCATTAACAATGCTTTGCAATTTTTAATTCAGGAATAGTTAGAATAAGAACATATTGAGCCCTCTACTAGCCCCTGGAACTCTCCCATCTTTATTATAAAAAAGAAAGCAGGTGAATGGAGAATGCTCACTGATCTCCGCAAAGTCAATGAAACTATTATCCCCATGGGTCCTTTGCAAACTGGCCTTCCTTTGCTCTCTATGACTCCTTCTCATTGGTATTTGTATATAACTGACCTAAAAGATTGTTTTTTCACTATATATTTACATCCTGAGGATCGACCCCATTTCACCTTTTCTGTCCCTTCCTATAATCAGCAGATACCCTACTAACACTTTCAGTGGATTCTGCCACAAGGTATGTTGAATAGCACCACCTTGTTTCAGCATTTTGTTGATCAACCATTGCAGCCCTTAGAAATAAATATCCTACAGCCTCTGTCATTCAGTATATGGGTGATATTTTACTTGCCCACCAAAATTTGGTCATTTTACAGGACATGTTTAAACAAGCCATATTTGTTGTCCTATGGCCTCAAATTGTGCCTGAAAAAATTCAAATCACATCCCCCTATACTTATTTAGGATATAAATTAGCTCAAACCAAAATTCTCCCTCAATGCATTAATTTTTGGTTAGATTTCTTATCTACTTTGAATGACATTCAGAAATTGTTAGGTCATATTAATTGGTTACATCCTACTTTAGGAATACTAACTTATGATTTAACTAATGTATTTATATATCCTCACTAGAGCCCTGTTCACCCTTAATTTTTTTGAATATCAACAATGATAGGAACACAGCTGCTGAACATCACCAGACATCCCTCACCCATCCACCACCTTCCCAAGTGCAGCAACCTACTTTCTATAAGAAATCTGATATGTCTGAATGGAAACCTGGTTATGTGCCACATTGAGATCGACGATTTGCTCATATCGTTACAAGGAAAGCAGTGGCTGCCTGCTGGATGAATTAAACCTCAACATGAACAGGAGACCTCGCCAACACCTTGATGAATCTATCTTTAGTAACTCCTTCTACAGATACCAGGTTCCCTCATTTCAGCCTGAAGAAGGAACCTCAATTTCCTAGGCCTGAAATTTCAAGAAAACATTCTACCCCAAACTTTCCACCCCGATTGTCATTGACTGTGAACCAGATCATCCTCCTCAGGGAATCCTCTAACTGCCTCCCGCACCGTCATCCGTCCTCAGCAGGAAGTAGCTAGGAGTGGTCAGCACTCTTTTTCCATCAGCAGTTAGAGCTTCTGAAAGGAAGGATGGATTTAGGGTTCCATCACTTAAGAAACCTCCCAATCTCTGGGCCCGGGTGAGCTCAGTCCACACCCTCTAAGCTCTAATAAGGTTCTGAACAAAGCAGTCAGCTTTGATAATGGAAATTTGAACTCATAGCAAACTTTGTGTATCAGCAAAGGTGAGAGAATCTTTATTGGATATACACAAATCCCTTTTTTTTTTTTTTTTTTTTTTTTTTTTGGTGAAGGCCCTCACTGACTCCTCTGATGTAGTTTTGTTAACTATTTTGTGGGGTTTTTTTTTAATTCTTTTTCTTTCTTTTCCCACTTAACTAGTAGGAATGCTATTTGACAAGAAGAGCAAATGAAATAAATAACTACAGGTTTTTCTTTCACCCTTCATAATAATGTCTTAATCAAAAAAAGGAGATATGTGGCAACCTATGTAACAGGATATGTAGCAACCCGTGTAATAAGAGATGTAGCAGCTTATGTAACAACATATGTAGCGATCTATGTAACAACCTATTTAGCAACCTGTCCAGCAAGATGTGTAGGAACAGGGACAGTGGGCTTGCAGAGGCAAAGTGGCAGCTACTGAACGTTAATGATCAGACTTCGGCAGTTGGAAATTGATCAGCTGTGGAACTCCAGTGAAGGGGGGGGGCTGGGGGAGGAGCGTATGTTCTCAGTAAACAGCTGCAGAGGCTGCTGGGGCCTTTTCCCTGACACGCATGGGGAGGCACCTCCTGCAAGCTTTGAGCTTACAATCCATTGTCCAGCCTGCTTCCTTGGTGATGGCACCGACACGAAGAACTCTCAAAATTCAAGAGGAGGAAAAACAATTAGAAAATTGAAAAAAGGCATGAACATATTTTCCCTGGTATCTAAGCATATAAAAAAATGGTCAGAATCATCAGCTACTAGGAAATCACAAATTAAGACCACGATGAAATAGGCCACACCTATCACAATGGCTGAAATTAAAGAAAAACAGATGACAATGCCAAATGCTGGGAACAGTGAATCACTCAGACAGTTATGGTTGCCAGGATTGTAAGACAGCACAGCTACTCTGCAGACAATTGGGCAGTTTCTTGCAAACAAAACAAGTGGTTAGTTTGACTAACAATTGCATGCCTAGGCGTTTATGCCAGAAAAATAAAAATGTGTATGCACATAAAATCCTGTATATGAATGTTCCTAGCAGCTTTATTTGTAATGGCCAAAAGCACAGAGACAATATGGATGTCCTTTAAGAGCTGAATGAGGCATCCATCTGAGCACAGCAACGGCATGGAACACATAGCAATTACAAGGAACGGACGACTGGAACACGCAGCCTGGGCGGGTCTCGGGGGACTTTGTAGACTGGAGAAAGCTAATTCCAAAGATTGTACACTTTAAGATTCCATTTAATTAACATTATTAAAACGTCATTATAGTCCTGAAGAAGGCATTTGTGGTTTCTAGGCATTAGGTGAAAAAGAAAAAAAAAAAGTTTTAAATGCCAGCCAGCAAGGCATTTAAAATGTAACAGTAGTTAGGTCCCACTTGCTCTTGAGATAAATAATTATTTTTTTAAGTCACTTCCCACTGTGGGCTTTAGACAGACTGACACCATGTCACAAAATGACACACACCATGCAGTTCATGGGACTGTAGCCAACCTGTAACTAATGGCATTTCTGTTCAGCAATGACAGTTTTTGGCAAACAACTTTTGTAATGACCCTCCTGTCTTGATTTATCCTTTTTTCTTTAAAAACTTGAATTTCCCCTTTGTTCTCTATAGTGTTCTCTATGACAACCTCGAAGTGTGTCCCAGGCTGCAGACCTCGACCGTGGCCCAAATAAACCCTCCTTATTAATTTTGCCTCAGCTTCTTCTTTTTAGGTCAGCACAGGATGGGTGAAGAGCAAGGCTATGGTCATGAAGGGACCACAGGGGGTGCTTGTGATGGTCTGTAAATCTATACCTGTGATAAAATTGCAAGGAACTAAATGCACACGTGTGCACACATACTACTACATACAGAACTAAAACAAACTCTTAAGTTCCCCTCCAGCAAGATCCCCAGGATTGGACCCCCTCTTGGCCAAGGTGATCCCCTAAAACTGAGTTACTAACCATGAGAAAGGAGACGAGACAGGCCCCATCATGTCCCCTCCCTCCTTAGAGATGTCCTGTGTGACTCATCAACAAGACCTGCAGGGCCTCAGCCTACACAGCACACCAGTTGGGTCTGGGGATACATCCTGTGGTTTGTCTCAGATTAGCAGACCCTTATCTTAACATTCTTTTTCCCTGACTCCTGGTCAGTTAGAGCCTAACTCTTTCAGATAATTCTCAACTGAAGAATCTTTAAACCCCCCTGTAACCTGTAAGCTCCTCCCTTGAGACGTCCCACCTTTTCAGCACAAACCAAGTATGCCTTCTGCACACTGATTTATGACTTCACCTGTGATTCCTGTCTCCCTGAAATGTAAAAGCCCAAACTGCAACCCCAGCAGTGCAAGTCCACTTGCTCAAGCCTTCTTGGGGGTGGCTCCAGATCAGGGTCCTCTAATTTGGCTCAGAATAAACTTCTGTACATTATTTTAAAGAATATGGCTTTTTTTCTGTCTACAATAATATTAGCAATTATCATTATTGTTATTTTTATTATTACTATTCATTTATACTCTTAGGAGTCTGAGATCTTAATCCTCATCTTGTCATTAAGCTGTAGCAAAATAATGGATTAAAGTGAGCTTTTCTTCTAACAGATTCATGCATCCTCTCAAAAATCATCCTGGAATGATTCTCAATTACTTCTGCCTGTACTTGCAGTTCTGTTTATGCATCGTAGCTATCTTAACAGAACCCACTTGTAATGCACCAAGTACCATCTTTTCCCCCAAGAGACATATTCGTAATTTATATTTCCATCTATTGGACAATCATTCCTTCCTGTCATAACATTGTTTTACTAATTAGGGACACATTTCTTCTCTATCTCCTCCCAAATCTTCTGAATGTGATGCCTAAACAGCCTCCTTTCAGATGTGTGTTCAGTTACCAATGACCCCCTCAAGGTCATGGGTACCGTTCCACTCTTGCTGAAACCTGCCTTTCTAATTCCCTCACTTTCTAGCAACTGCCTGATGCCAATGAGTCCAACTTGATGTTTCCCATCATGACTCACAGAGGGTAGCAGAGTTTTGAAATTAAATCAGTAAAATTAAAAGCAGAGAATCTTCCCACTCAATCATCCCCATTGACTTCCTGGGAAGGTTTAAATAGCTACAGAGCTATAATTTTTTTAAAAAAATCAGTGTTTCACTTTTTTTTTTTCCTTTGGCAGCAAGTATGCTTTTTTAATTAGCTCAACTTATCATTAAGATTGCTTGCTAAAAACAGTCGTTTTAAATCAATTTTCTTTAAAAATGTCAATATGTGAAATGTGCTCGTGCCTTTGTGTGTGTATACATATTTTCAGGTGATGTCATTATGTGTTTCTTGCCTTGAGATCTTTTTCAAGGTGGGCAATGATGGTAGTAGCTTTTTGAGTTGCTTCTTGAATTGAGATTTCTTCAAGACATTAAACCAATTGAAAGGGAAGAGAGCACACCCAATTATTTCCAAGTGAAGTCATTTTTAGTTCTCGATGTTGGAAGTTGTTTCCCCCAACCCAGTTGGCCCAGTTTGATCACACAGTACAGTTAGAAAGTTCAACTGAGGCATGGTTGGAGTTGAACGTGTAGAAACCAGAAATAAGTTTGCTGGAGAAGCACAGGAAGCAAAAGTAACCTCACACAGGCTTGAGTAAAATACACAAGGAAGTTTTATTCAAGAACAAAGAGAAAGCTCAGAGCACTTGCAAAGAGTTGAAGGGAATCCCACTCACGAGTGAAAAGAGACATTGGGAGAGAAAGATGTTGGAAGGGCAGTGTAGAGATGTAAATATCCTTTCTCTCCATTTGAAATTGTTTGTAACTCTTTCATTGGTCTCTCTCGCCTCCAGGCGCCTTTCTCCTTTTCTGTTGTTTATTGACTATTGTCTTTTTCTGCGGGTTATTGATTACCTCCATTACATCACGTCCACATTCTTTTCCTTTACTGGTGAGAGTTGTTGAGTGTTGACCTCACAGCTGAACATTTCTATGGGCCCTCCAGACTTCCCGATTCAGCAGGCCAGGCGTCTCCCCGACCCCCTTGAAGCTCTGTCCCTTGTCCCGTCTCACTTTCCGTGTCAACTGATTAAATGATTTGGCTTGCTGGTAAGCAGGCTGCCTCAGCGCGATGGTCTAGGCTGACCCCCATTTTTGCTGTTGGGAAGCTTTAACCGTAGGGAGTGGTTGGCTCCTCATACCTATTTTCACATTTAGAAATCTAAGCCTCAAAGCAGACATCCCCCATTTAAAGGGCGCCCTGAATACCTGTGAAGTTGGAGTTGGAGGTGGTTTGATCCTAGTGACAGTTCCCTGCGTGCTCCTGTCACAGGAAGGCAAACCCTCAAGCTCTTGTTGAACGGAAGGAATGATTGAAACACAGTCCCACGCTTTGTATAATGTGGGCTTTTAAACCACACTGTATTTTTCTTTCATCTTTTTTTGTCATGCCAACTATGTTGCATATGTAATGTCTTAACTGATTTCCTTTGCTCGTGGATCATAAACATTTTATATGCTGTTGAAAGAAATTTTGCCTTTGATGTGGAAAGGCTAGAGCTTAAATTTAAAGTCTATGACTCGTTACTGCACATTTTTAAACATGAAAAAACATATTTCAAACAAAATTATATCTGGAACTGGAATATGTAACACTGACACGCTATTCCAGAGTTAGTGGGACTAGGTAACCGTCCAGATGAGAATCCCCTGTTTCACCCTGGTACGTGTGGATCCATATAGAAAAATGTTCAGGCAGAAAGAAGAAGAGCAGAATTGAAACACAACTGTGATGTTTAATTCTCTATTTCATATGGTTATGTATGATCATGCAAATGACGGTCTGCTTATAGCATGGTGGTAATGGAATACATAATCTTGGAAATGATTATCCTCAGGAGTGGAAGAAAGTGCAGTGCAGAGTTTTCTTTGCTAAGTATGATGGCGACAGCACAGTCAGTCAGTCCTCGCAATTACGTCTGTGAGCAATTGGTTCCAAAACGCCTACAGATACCAAACCCCGTGCGTTCTCAAGTCTCTTACAAGAAATGGCGCAGTGTTGGCATGTTCCCTAAGCACAGCCTCCTGTATATTTCAGATTAGATCTAGACTACTATTGCTCTTATTCCAGAATGTTAGGAGATAGTGATATTTTGCTTACATACTTTGTTTTTGTACAGATTGAATCAAAGTAATACACGTAAGTGTGTCCTTGACCCAGAAAGTGTGCACTGTGCCCAATAGATGTGAATTCTCTTCTTCCCTCCAGTTTGATTTTCTTTGAGATTTTACTTCCATATGTGCACTTCAGGGTTGATCAGTTAGTTTCAACCCGGTATTGAGTACACATGTTTCTTTCTCAATTCTTGTGAAATTCCAGTTCCATCCAAGTTGCCCCCAAAGACACAAGATCACTATTTATTATACGGCTGAGCCGTATTCCATAGTATGCACTTACCACCATCTTACTCCATTACACATGGGTGGGCCCTTGGGCTGTTTCCACGTCTTTACCCTTGTGAATTGTGCTGCTGTAAACATTCGAGTGCAGGTGTCCTTTTTATCAAATGAACTTTGTTTCTGGGTGTACACCCAGCAATGGGATTTCTGGATCAAATGTAGGAACACTTTAAGTTCTCTGAGGTATTTCCATACAGCTTTCTATAGAGGTTGCACCGACATCGTGTAAGATCTCCTTTCTCTCCACATCCACACCAGAGTCTGTTGTTTTGGTACTTTTTACTACAAGCCACTCTCCCTGGAGTTAGGTGAGATCTCGTTTGGTTTTGATTTTCATTTCCCTAGAGATTAGAGATGTTAAGCATTTTTCATGCATTTGCTATCTATACCTGTACCCTCATTTGAAAATTCTCTGTTCGTGTCTTTTGCCAATTTTTAATGTGGTTGTTTAGTTTCTTGCTGATTTGCCTGAGTTCTTGCAGATTCTGGTTGCAGTTTCTATCAAATGTATGACATGCGAGGACTTTCTCCTGCAGTGAGGATTGTCCGTTAGCTCTTTTGATTTTGTCCTTGGCTGTACAGAAGCCTTTTAGGTTTATCAGGTCCCATTCATTTATTTTTGTTGCTGAGACTGCTTTGCGGGCCTTTTTCATAAATTCTTTGCCTAGGCCAGTATCTAGAAGAGGTTCTGTAACATTTTCCTCTAGAATTCTTAGTTTCCTGCCTTAGATTTAGGTCTTTTATGCATTGTGAATTAATTGTGGGGAGTGGTGAGGGGTGTGGATCCTGTTTTAGTCTTTTCCATGTGATGATCCAGCTTTCCCATTTATTGAACAGGGATTTTTTTTTTTTTTTTTCCACCTGGTGTATGTTTTATCAGTTTTGTCAAAAATCAGATGGGAATGTGAAGCTGCCTTCACCTCTGTGATCTCTGTTCTGATAAATAGGTCCATGTCTCTGTTTTTGTGCCAGCACCAGTCTGTTTTGTTTTCGATAGCCTTGCACCACTTTGCTCTTTTTTTTGTTAAAGTTGCTTTGGCTACTCAGGTGCTTTTCTGGTTCTGTACAAGGTGTAGAACTATTTTTTCTAGATTTACAAAAATGATGTTAGTATTTTAACTTAATATAATAATGTAAATGCTATACATTACATTGTCATGCTGTATTTTATGTCTTTTTTTATTATGTTTTTATTATGATTTTTTTTTTTAATATTTTTGATCTGTGGTAGGTTGAATCCATAGATATAGAACCCCTGGATACAGAGGACTAACTGTGTATAGCTGTAAGTAAGCAAAAAAGAAAAAAAGCAATTATCCCAGGTTAATCAGTTAATAAGGATGCAATACATATGCAAATCCAGGTCAGCCCAATTCCTGAGCCTACCTGCTTCCCTATTGTATGACTGTAGATCTTACAAATTGTATATTTCCATTTGCATTGCAGATGCAATGTCTCCCTACCATTAAAATTAAGGCTTCAAACTTCAGAAATGAGCTACTCTGCTTCGAACTGACTTTGAACTGAATACAGTCTGGGAAAGTAGTAAAGAAGGAAAATAATGTTTAGGGAATGCCTGCTGCATGTCAGGTTCTTAGCTAGAAATTTCATGTGTTAATTAATTATTCCCAATTGGTAGCTTTCATTTGGCACTTAATAGAAAATCTTAATTTCTCTGGCAATTAGAATCACACAGTGGGGTGTGTGAACTGAGGGAAGGGAGCCTGTCCCAGGGATCTCATTCACAGGGCGCAGCTTCTTACCATGTTTAATTAAAGATAATAAATTGGTTTGACATGAATGGTTCAATTTGACATGTACTCGTATATTTCAGTGAGTATTTTGATTATCAATAATTGATACTCCCTACTTTACAGAACATCTGCAGGTAGTAACTAGACTCCTTTTAGTTACCCTTTGACATTTTATGGGCTTTTCTGGTGATTGATGAAAGGCACTTTCTAAATGTTGGCAAGTCAACAGTGAAAGAAGCACATGAGGGTCCCTCTCTGGTTTGATCTGGCTTTAGAGTGAGAAAAACAGGCAAAAAATAAACTTAAATAATATTGACTGCAATCTTTTTTAAAAGGCTGTGTTTGATTAGGCTTTTCCCCTCTGTTAAAAGTAAAGAGGCCCCCAGGTAGCTCTCATCAAGTGGAAGTGACGGTTTGTCTTTCCATCAAGTGGAAGGACGGTCTGGGGCCTTCTTCACTTTTATTCATTAAGTCTCGGGGGACTGAATGTCCGCTGTGAGGAGCACTGATGGGGAAAAGGAAATTTCAAGAAGCTTCCTGGAGGCTCCTGCACTCACAACAGGTACATGGGGTTCACTTGACCTGCCTCTTTAATTGTAACGTCTTCTGCACAAGCTGCTAGTCCCTGTTTTATGTACTTAGAAATAAGACAAATTTCTGCCCAACACATTCTCATCTTTTAAGCCCAGTGGATAAACACAGTTAAGGCACTAACTGGGGGAAACCACACAACCTGTGTCAGCGGTGGGCAAAAGAGCCAGGGCATGCTGACACCTGTGTCTTTAACTTAAATTTTTACTGTAATAATAATAATTATTATTATTACTTGGCCTTCTAAGAAATATATATATTTTTTATTTCAGAATGTTATGGGGATGCACAAATTTTGGTTATATACTTTGCTTTGTACAGATTAAGTCAAAGTTGTAAGGGTGCCCTCACCTGAGAGTGTGCACTGTACCCATCAGGGTGAATTCGCCCCTCCCGCCTCCTTCCCCCCACCTGCTTTGCTGAAGTTGAGTTTTATTTCCATATGCGCATGTAAGTGTTGACTGATTAGTTCCAATTTAGCATTGAGTACAGGTGGTGTTTGCTTTTCCATTCTTGAGATACTTCACTTAGAAAAACCATCTCCAGTTCTATCCAGGTTGTTACAGAAGACACTAGATCACTGTTCTTTTTTACACCTAAGCGCTGCTCCACGGTCCGTGTGTACCACATTTTAAATCCATTCCGATAGGGGTAGACACTGGGGTTGTTTGCACATCTTTCCAATTGTGAATTGAGCTCTCATGAAGCTAAGAGGAGAAATTCTTTTAAGAATTTATATTTTTACGAGCATGGGGACATCCCGTGTGTAACATTTATTTGCTTGTTTCTGTTTTGTAGACTCCTTCACTTTAACTTTACTGATAAAGTAAGTTAAATACTTACAATAAGACAAAAGTTGAAAAAAAAAAAAACAGAGATTCCTATTAATCCAGATAAACCCTGAGACAATTTTTAAAAAGTAAATCTCATTATTACTAATTTAATTTATAGTTTTTTCCACATCAAAAAACCTATGATTAAAAATCAAACAAGCAATATTTGAGAAAAGCTTTTAGCTTGTTGCTATCTTCATTAAAACTGGCTTTCTTCATGCCTTTGAAATTATTTAACAGTTCTATTTATTGTAATCAAATCAATCCTTTGCAGCAGGGGTGTACAAATTTCTGGCTTCTCTGGACTACTCTGGAAGAAGAGTCATCTTGGGCCACACATTAAATAAACAAACCTAGCAAAGCTGATGAGCAAAAAAAAAAAAATTGTGCATAATTTTCATGACATCCACCACCACAGATAAGCAAAAAAATTCTCATATAAAAATCCTAATTATGTACCAGTCTGTTGAGAGAGCCTTTGAAATTCCCCCATCAGGTCGCAAGTTTGCAGTGACTAGTATAAAAATGTACATATCTAAGTGATAATTTTTTTTAATTTCTATTATAAAAGTAAAAGAAAGGTGGACAATGTAAAACTAGTCTGACATCGTATTTGAGAAACGAATGTATCAGTATCTGCTTCTATGGAAGCATCTGCAATTCTCAGGGTGTTCTCAAGGTGCTCATCCAATATTTGGGTTGTGATTTGTTACTTCTAATGTGCTTCATTCTTGAAAAATAGTTGCTTATGAATGTAGGTGTTGCCAAAAAGCAATGACGTGAATGAGGTGTGATTGTGAAGCGAGGGATATTTGTCCCTGGGAAGACAGAACCATAAAGGGACGGGATCAAATTTTTCTTTAAGTTGAATGTCAGATTGCAGCTCTAGGCATTCCATTTGAAAATTGGCAGGTAACATGTTTATATCGACTGAAAATGGAATCGAAGTGACCCCCAATATTGGTTATTTTCCTTAAAATATATTTTCAAATTCTTATATATTAAATTGGAAAGTGAGGCTGAATATTTTTTCACTGCCCACAGGACTGTATTTAACCAATGTGTCAAAGTGCATAAAATTGTTTGCCTTAATTTGAGCTTGCCATAATTTCAGTTTCATTTAGAATGTTCTTATGGTTTGAAACACTATGTTAATAAGTTGGTTTTCACCTTGAAGGCGTATGTTTAACTCATTTAAATAAGTAGTTAAATCCACTAAAAATGCAAAATATGCAAGCCAGATTTCGTTGTCAAGTTTTGGCAGAAATGTGATTTTTGATGCCATAAACAACTTGATAACATAACATGTCACAAATGATAAAATCTTGATGTGGCCTCAAGTTACCCATTTTACTTCCAAAAAGTAAGCAATGTCTCCATAGTCAGCACTGACTCTTTTAAGGAATGCCTGGAATTGGTGGTGATTCATTCCCTTGGCCCTTATGAAATTCAGTCTTGATGATGATGTACATGACGTTATCCATTTTTAAAGCTTTTACTCATAAATAGTCGTGATGTCTGATGCAATGACACTTAATCAAAGGTGAGTCTGGGAAGCAATTTCATCACCTTCTATTAATTTTACAAGTCTCTTCCTTTTATTCCCATCACCCGGCACCATCAGTGACTCCCCAGACACGTCTATGTTGACAATGGACAAGGGAAATCATTTTAACATGGTTTTCAATGCTTTGTATAAAATGTCTCGATTGAGTTGCATTTTTTAATAGCACTAAATAAACCATTTCTTCAGTAACGTTATATTCACTATCAAGACCTCTAATAAAAATGGCAGTGGAGCCATGTTTATAGAGTCAATGCTGTCATCCATCCTCAAAGTATGAAATTCAAAATTAGCAGCTTCACTCTCCAAACTTCTTTTGCTAGTTTTTCCAATTCCTCCGTCTCTAGTAAAAGAAACTGATTTTAGAAATGCCCTCCCTTTGTTCTAGGCAAATTATATCTGCCATGTTTTCCACACATTGCTTAAAAAATTGATCATTAGAAAATGGTTTTGATTGCTTTTTTTTTTTTTCTTTTGCTGTTGTATACACTCCCACATAACTAGTTTCTACAAGGGAATCCATCTGAGGGGTAACTTTTTTTTTTTTTCATGTTTTGGCTAATTTTTTTTTTTTAATTGTTGGGGATTCATTGAGGGTACAATAAACCAGGTTACACTGATTGCATTTGTTAGGTAAAGTCCCTCTTGCAATCTTTTTAAAAAGAATTTGAGATGACTTTTTTTCCAGTTCTACTATTTTATCCTCATGACACAATCCTTCATACGCATTGAATTTGGCAGCAGGGTTTACAATGCTTTTTCAAATTCTAGTTGTTGAAAACTTGCTCAAATTCCCTACAAATTAAGCAGAGTACCTTACTATTTGTGTCAAAAAAATAGTAATTGCCTGTCCACTCTCACTGAATAATCTCTCTGCTTCATCTGTAAGGGACTGTATTTACTTTTATTATGAAAATTAGTTGACAGGAAAATAGAAAGCAAGGTTTGGGCCTTCCACAGCAGGGCAGCCAATGTAGGGTGAGGCCGAGGCCAATTGTAAAGCACTCTGGGTGAGTGTGAGGCACCACCAAGATGTAACAATACCTTAATAATCAAATAGGAATGCTCATCTGCCTCCTGAGTGATATTAATCACCTGACATTGCAACGGTAGCTTGAAAGATTATCGATAATAGCTGCCTCACCACATCACCACAAGCACATGTGACATCTGATGGTGTTAATTCGAGGGTCCTTGCTTGGCAGGTAACATGCTGGAGGCCACACACTGTGTAGAATGTAAAACTAAAGCTGCAAGTGTGTACAAATAGTGATAGGGTACGTTTATTTTACACGATGTCGTCATCTGCAAAGTTCAAGCTCAAGAACCACAGAATCGAATTCCACCAAAAAAATCACACAGAAGCTGCAAGTGTGTACAAATAACAATAGTGTAGGTTTATTTCACACGATGTTGGCATCTACAAAGCTCAAGAACCACAGAATCGAATTCCACCAAAAAAATCACACAAAAATCTGAGTATTCTAAGTAAGTTTTGTTCTAAGAATGTGTTCGGCAACATTCACAGCCTTCCCAGAACACACATGGCCCGTGGACAGCAGGTTGGACACCTCTGCTTTAAAGAATTAAAACTTGCTTTTGCAATCTTTGTTAACATCCAAACACTGTCAATAAAATTGCAAACAGAAGCAAAGAAAATAAATTAATAATCAATATGAAATACATGTATTTGAAGATGCCTTCCTCCTGGCATCTATAACTGACCTAGGCATAAATGAATTACAGTAGACAATCAAAGCCTACGCTTTTTGTGATGGGAAGTTCTGTGACCTTCTCTTTTAACACTTGTTTGGCTAACACTTGGTCGGAGAGAGTCACCTTTACAGATACATCAGCGTCATCACCATTGGCTTTTCCATTACTAATTCCTACTACTCAGGGCAATCTCAGCCAACAAAATTACATAGTTGCTCCTCATTTACTTAGATGAACTCTCTCTTTCTGGCTGTGTAGTGAGGGATAATATCCTCGGGGCTATACAGACAGGAGATTTCATCCTATGCCAATTTATTTTTGGTGAGAAGACAAATTCTCCTGTATCAGCATAAACCTGTGAGGAGCTTCCTCCAAGGACTAATGGCAACACAAAAACAGACCGTAGACTTAATGGAAAAGGAAAAACTACCACATTATAGAATAAGTAAAAGAAGAATTCTTTATCTTAAAGTTGGCAATGACTTTTTAAATAGGATGCAAAAAGCATCATATAATAAAGAACTCCACAAGTCAACAAGACTCCATTAAGAGAGGGAATAGGCAAGGCCAACCAGGAGGAGGTAGCCACGGTACATTGCAATAGAGGATTTATCTCCAGAATATATAAAGAACTGCTAACATCAATCAGAAAAGCAATTATCAGCAAATTGGAAATGAAATGAGAATGAAAAGCAACAATAACCTCAGCTGAACGGCTGAAATAAAAACGAGAGCCAAGGCCAAGTGTAACAAGGAAATGAAGCAACTCAAGCTCCACGCATTGCTGGGATAGGCTGTGCAGGGCCGCACGAGTTGGAACCTGACGACAGCTAACCACATGCTAACCAGCAGTGTGACCACCAAATGCCATGCAAAAGGATGTCCATGCTAGTGTAAGTCAAAATCACCAAAAATGGCTATAATTCACATGTCAATAAATGCAAGAAAGAACAAATATAGCACATCATCTTTATTAAAGCAATAATTGCTTACTCAACAAAATAGAATTATTATCTGAAGCAAGAAAATAAACGAATTTTAATCCTCCCAAAAAATGTACACAGAATTATTTCAACTTTTTGATGTTCAAAGCTGGGACAAACCAGTCCACAGTGACAGTGGTCTGACTGTCAGGACAGGCTGTCTCAGAAGGGCCATGATAGTCCCCTGTGACAGTGGTCTGACTGTCAGGACTGGCTCTCTCAAAGGGGCTGTGATAGTCCACAGTGACAATGGTCTGACTGTCAGGACAGGCTGTCTCAGAGGGGCTGTGATAGTCCCCTGTGACAGTGGTCTGACTTTCAGGACAGGCTGTCTCAGAGGGGCTGTGATAGTCCACAGTGATAGTGGTCTGACTGTCAGGACAGGCTGTCTCAGAGGAACCATGATAGTCCACAGTGACAGTGGTCTGACTGTCAGGACTGGCTCTCTCAAAGGGGCCATGATAGTCCACAGTGACAGTGCTCTGACTGTCAGGACTGGCTGTCTCAGAGGGGCCGTGATAGTCCACAGTGACAGTGGTCTGACTGGCAGGACAGGCTGTCTCAGAGGGGCCGGGATAGTCCACAGTGACAGTGGTCTGACTGTCAGGACAGGCTGTCTCAGAGGGGCTGTGATAGTCCACAGTGACAGTGGTCTGACTGGCAGGACAGGCTGTCTCAGAGGAACCATGATAGTCCACAGTGACAGTGGTCTGACTGTCAGGACTGGCTCTCTCAGAGGGGCCGTGATAGTCCACAGTGACAGTGGTCTGATTGGCAGG
>CAUYPK010091956.1:0-21024 GCA_963574355.1 Loris lydekkerianus | reverse complement strand
AAAATCCCAAAACCAGAAATGTTGGCGTGGATGTGGAGGAAAGGGCACACTTCTACACTGCTGGTGGGAATGCCCACTAATACGTTCCTTCTGGAAGGATGTTTGGAGAATACTTAGAGACCTAAAAATAGACCTGTCATTCAATCCTATAATTCCTTTACTGGGTTTATACCCAGAAGACCAAAATTCACAATATAACAAAGACATCTGTACCAGAATGTTTATTGCAGGCCAATTCATAATTGCTAAGTCATGGAAGAAGCCCAAGTGCCCATCGACCCACAAATGGACTAACAAATTGTGGTACATGTACACCATAGAATACTATGCAGCCTTAAAGAAAGATAGAGACTTTACCTCTTTCATGTTTACATGGATGGAGCTCGAACAGATTCATCTTAGCACAGAACTCAGGAAGGGAAGAAAAACTATCCAATGTACTCAGCCCGACTATGAAGCTAAACTATAGCTTTCACATGAAGGCCATAACCCAACTATAGCACAAGTCTATGGGGAAATGGCCAAGGAAGGGGAGGGAGGGGGGAGGTTTTGGTGGTGGGAGGATAATGGGTGGGGCCACATCTATGGTGCATCTTAGAATGGGTACAGGCAATTGCACTAATGTACACAGCTATGATTTAAAAATTAAAAAAATAATAATAAAAAATAAAAAATAATAATAAAAAAAAATTAAAGAAATGTGCCTGGGCGGAATGTGTGGCTTAGTGGGTAGGATGCCAGCCCCATATACTGAGGGTGGCTCGTTCAAACCTGGCCCCGGCCAAACTGCAATAAAAAAAATAGCCGGGTGTTGAGGCAGGTGCCTTTAGTCCCAGCTTCTTGGGAGGCTGAGGCAAGAGAATCGCCTAAGCCCAAGAGTTGGAGGTTGCTGTAAGCTGTGCTGCCACGGCACTCTACCAGGGTGACTAAGTGAGACTCTGTCTCTAAAAATAAAAAAATCAAAAATCAAAAAATAAATGTACAAAATGACAAATAAGCAATTATAGTAGTATAACATAACAATAATTATCATGCGAAAATGCTTTGATAGAGGAAGTATAGAGTAAATATAAAGTACAAAAGGGCCATGCTCACTCAATTTGGGGGGCAGGGAATATATTCTTGAAGAAATAGTACATAATCTGCATCTGTAGATTACATATAGATGTCATAAGCATAAACAGATCTTAGACCTGAAAAATGTGTGTCCAGGGAATAAGAAGATGGTTGAGAGTATGAGCCAAGCCCCAGGTGAAGACCCAGAGTTAAGGAAGTGGTGTCTTGACTTGGTAATTGTTGTTTAGAATGAGGATAAAGAACAGGTGATAACGATCCTCAGGATTCTGGCTGGCCTAGTGTTAATAGCTATTTTCTGAAATAGACGTGCCCTGTCTGCTGTTGAAGCTACTCAACTCTACTCCTTCCATTCTGCCTCTATTTCCACTTGCCTTGCTTAACTTCCATCACCTCCCCTGAGGATTACATCTCTTCTGTACTGAACTTTCTCTTGTCAACTGGCTCACATTCACCAATCCCATCTCTAATATATGGTCAGGGTAATTTTTGTCTGAGATTCAAATATGATCGTGGTCATTCCTCTACTACAAAAGCATCCAGTGGGTCTCTCCTGCCCTCAGGATGAATTCCAAATTCAGTTATGAAGATCGTAAGACTTGGGAGGATCCACCCCCACCAACCTCTCCAGTTTCATCTGTGGGTATGACATCGTCTCACCTGCTCTAAGCCCTCAGCATATATACACACTGTATATGAGCTCCCACTGGGGCCAGCTACTTGGTTTCTTGAATGCACAGGATTTCCCTTGACTTTGAGTCTTGAAGGGTTGGAGACAAGTTGTTCAGTTTTATTCTTACTGAGCTTTATTCTTACTGAGTTTAGTGTGTCTCATGGGTATTTGAACAGAAAATCTGATAGGTAGGGCAGTGCCTGTGGCTCAAAGAGTAGGGTGCTGGCCCCATATTCTAGAGGGGGTGGGTTTGAACCTGGCCCTGGCCAAAAACTGCAAAAAAGAAAAAGAAACTCTGATAGGTAATTGGATATATAAACCTGAAGCACCCAGGTGGTCATGGGAGACAATGTGTGTAAGGAAATGCTTAAATCTCCTTGGTAGCAGAACTCCTAAGTATCTACTAATGTTATTCAAAGTGGGAAGAGCTGCCCCATTTCTCAATTGGCTCTCCCTCAGCTCTGTAATGCACAGAAGTCTATTCCATTCCATTCATAGGATCATAAGAGCCTTACTGTCTCTTCTACCTTTGGAAGCTCTAGAAGAAATCACAGATTTTGGATCAATTACTTTCAATATCTTTGGCTGATTAGTGCTCACCTGGATTCCATCATTTCTTCCTCTTTAGTTCTGGCCTAGAACAAAGTCACACAAGTTCTTAGCATCATATGCTTACGTAAAACCATAAAATACAAAAGAGTAAAATCAGGACATTTAGTTTAGACAAAATAACTGAGTTAGATTTCAAGGGGAATTATTTGGGTCATCCAATATTTAAACTGTATGCTTCCTACTCTCCTTTTAATTAATTCATCTTTTTTGCCTGCCCTGACACGGTCAAAACTTATTTAGGTTCCCTTGTTCCCAGAGATCAAATTGCTTTTCTAAAGTACATTTGGTTTCTAAAACTTGGCATCTTGGGGTTTCTGGTGCCAATACAAAGAGCACATACATACCCCAACAATCCACGGTTTGTTGTTAGTGAGAGGCGTTCGTTCCTGGCCTCTGAGAGGAAGGGCACAGCAAATTTCTGCACATGGGGAAATGATGGAGCTATTATTACATCCCAGACACCTCTGATTAGTCCATTCAGAGAGGCACAAGTCAGGCTCTGTGGTCCACTCAAAGGATGAGGCAGTGAAAGTGGGTCTCCCGGTGACACTCTGACTGCTGGCCCATCCCTCATGTCCAGCCTGCAGCAGAAGGTTCCCAGAACCCTGGTTTGTTAACCTTGACCTCTCCTATCATTCTATCACCATGGAAATACAACACTGCCAAGGGAACTTCCTCTGTGATTATCATTTAGAGTATAAAAGAATAGAATAGGAAAAAAAGAACAGAAAAATTCATCGCCCATTTCATCTCACCATTCAGCCTTTTTCTTTAGAACAAAGAACCTCCCCACAATTTCTTTCAAAGTTTGGTGTGTGGTGGGGAGAATGAGCTGAGAGGAGGAGCAGTTAGGCCAGGAACTGCTGCAGCTGCCACCAGCCGTGTCAGACTTCCACTCTGTGGGGTGTTCAGCTGGAGTTGAGGCTTACCTGTGGTTTATTAAAATACTCAGAGTAATGATTATATCCTTAATAATGTTTGACATTCATTTGGATATTCACCTGCAAGTTGCTAAGCCAGCAGCCATCAATGTTATTATTCGTCTGCCCCCCCCCCCGCCCCATTGAATTAGAACCAGAATTTGTTAGCAATCAGGGCTCAATTTGAATTTATGATGATATTGCTCCCACAGAGTTGAAGGAACCATAGAGATCTAGTTTAAAGGTTTCTAAACTGAAGTCCATGAACTTCCTGGAAGTGTGTGCAAAACATACAGTATGTATTAAAGAGCATTCTTTTGACATCCAGAAAACTAAAAAGAACATTCTTGGTCCCATGCCCTCAATTAATGGATCAGCAAAATTAAACCTAAGGGGATTATGTCCTTTCACTTCCTCTCTTCATCTTGTTCCTTTTTCTTCTCTTTCATCTCTTTTTCTCTTTTCTCCCTCCTCCTTTTTTCCTCTTCCCAGAGTGACAAAGTTTTGAATTTTGCATAGAGTTTGTGTGAATGTTAAACAAGGGTGGATGAGTTCAACATGGGGGCAAACAAGAATGAACATAAACTGGAAGTGCGCTTTCACCTACGCCGAGGATTATTGATGAGTAGGCAAATTAATTCAGAGACGCATTTGGGGTTTTGGTCTAATGCAGGGGGCCTGGGACCCTAGCAGTCAGGACTTGGCATGTGCCTAATTTTTGTTTCTTGCTCCACTAGGTGCCTTGGCGATGGAGTTTTTTTCTATCTTCAGGAGAGGGGATCAGAAGCTGCTGAGTCTCAGTGCCCCCAAATTTACTAGGGAAAGAATGAGCCAGGAGACTTCTGAAAGTTCTTGTAGCTCCTGCCTGAGTTTCCCTCTGCCCTGAAAAGAGTAGAAAAGATGAACCTTACTCATCTTGATGAGTGAATAGATTATACTTTCATTCATGATACAATCTTGAAGTCCTCATCTACACTTATAATTACAGATTCGCCATGTGGACTTGGAGTAAGACCTCTGTAGGTTGGGATGGTAGCTCCAACATGACTGTCCTTAGGCAAGGCTTGGAACCTTTTCAGCTCTTGATTCCTCATATACAAAGGGGAAGCCACAATAATATCTACTTTCAGTAATGGTTACAAGAATTAGGTAAACTAAGGCATATAATGTGTCTGACATGGGTCTGGCACCAGTAAGACCCCCTATAATAAGGGCTTCCTACTAACTCATATCCAAGTCCTCGTTCTCCATAGCCACCACACAAACTGACTCAGGGCATAGAGTGGGCCAGAGGAAGTATGCTGTGCTGTTTGTTCTGCACTGAAGAACGTTAGTGCTTCAGTTACCCTCTGACTTTTCTTAAGGTGAAATAAATGAGCTGGTGTAGCAAGACATTTAGGGTATTAATCTACCCACAATTAAAAGCACTTTATGGGGTGGCACCTGTGGCTCAAAGAGTAGGGCACCAGCTCCATATATCAAAGGTGATGGGTTCAAACCCAGCCCCAGCCAAAAACTGCAAAAAGAAAAAAAAGCACTTTATGGCTTCAGTGAGCACTGTATGGTAGCATCTCCCAAAGTTTTCTGACTTGTCACCTCATTTTATAACAAAATCTTGCAAACTCCCTTAGGAATTTAAAAAATTATTTTATCATTTTTATGGTATTTATTGAAGAGTGGTTTTAAGTTAAAATATGCATATTTTATATCTATGTTATAAATTCTTAAGCCTTTTGTTTGTTTTTTTGTTTTGTTTTGTTTCGTTTGAGTCAGGGAGTCACTCTGTTGCCCAGGCTGGTGCGCAGTGGTACAGTCATAGCTCACTACAGATGGACTCCTGGGCTCAAGCTTTCCTCCCAAATAGGCCTCCAGAGGTGTTGGGATTACACAGATGAGCCATTGGCACCCTGATGTTATTAGATGTTATTTTTAAAGCTACTGGACTCAATAAGATCATAGAAAAAGAAAGTATAAATGGAGAGTAAAAGAGGCCAACATCCTAGGTACTCTCATGTTAAAGGTCAGGTTGATTAGAAAGAATCAGCACTAAAAGCTATTGACAAAATTTTCTCCGATAAGAGGAAAATGAGGGTTGGGTGTGGTGGCTCATGCCTGTAATCCTAGCACTCTGGGAGGCCAAGATAGGAGGCACATTTGAGCTCAGGAGTCTGAGACCAGCCTGTGCAAGAGTGAGACCCCCATCTCTACTAAAAATGGAAAAATTAGCTCAGCATTGTGGTAGGCACCTATTGGGGAGGATGAGGCAGGAAGATGGCTTGAACCTAGGAGTTGGAGGTTGCTGTGAGTTAGGCTGACGTCGTGTCACTATAGCCTGGGCAACAGACTGAGACTCTGTCTCAAAATAAATAAATAAATTAATTAATTAATTAATTCTTGAGCCAGGTGATGTTAATATGAGTGTTCATTATATTATTACTTATACCTTTTTGTGTTCCCAAAGTATTTAACTGCAAGAAAGCATTATGCCAATATTTCACTTTAATAATCTGATAATTATTTTAATAAATAAAATTTCAATAAATCAATACAATTTTCTTATGTCAAGTGATATATACTATTTGATGTATACTAATTTAATTCTACATAAAAAAGAGTGATTCATAGACAAATAAATTTTAATACAACTTTATACCATACTTTGACCTTTGGACCAAAAATCTAATTAAAATGAATTGGCATCTAACTACAAGTTCTAGACTCAATCCTTTCTTTCATAACTTGCTAGAAACTTTCTCATTTTGAACTTCTAAAAATTAACTAGTATCCTTTTTTAGATATATATATAATTTTCAGAATTTGTTTCTAAATTCTGAGATGAGGGAGAAGGTCGTAGGCTTTGGTTTGTAAGCGTGTCACAAATAACACTGCAGTGATTCATAGACCTTGTTTCTAATAGCTGGAAATTTGAATTGTACATAATCAGTTGCGGTATTTTACATTTTAAGACTTGTTAAAGTACCAGAGACATCCTGATGTATGATAATAGGGACTTTGAATGCTACCTATGGGTCTGGTGGGAGCATCTTGAGGCAAATTTACAGGATTATCGTTTTTATGTTTACCTTTGTCCGTCTGTATTTCAATAACAGAATTCCTTACAAATTAAACAATGTATGGCTAAGAGTAAAAACAATATAAAATGGCATATGTCTCAAAAATATTGTGGCAGCTACAGGGGGTTGGTTTGTGAGTGAGTCACAAAGACCTTTGTCTGCTGTCCACCAGCTATGGTGTGTGCTCAGTGACACTTTAATTAAGTAAAGAGAGGAATAGAGTTTGACTGATATAGGACCACTCTGGCTTATAGATTGTCAAGTTGGTGGGAAAATCAATGATTTTGGTCACAAAATCGGGGATTCCTAGGAGTTAAGAAAGTTGGTACTATTTTCCACCATCCAGGCAGTTGTTATCATAACAGATAACTCATAGCAGTTGTTTCAAATCTTCTCTATTTTTCTTAAACCCCAGATCCTCCCACCTTACTCTCAGCAGATGGCTTTATCCTTAACCTACTGAGAAGATCAAAGCTCAAGAACTCAAGCTCTCTTGTCTCCAGCCACTCTGATCCTCCACCCTTTCTCCCTCCTAAATTCCAGGCCTCTTCCTGGCCTGCCTCGTCTTCATCTCTTCTCTTGCCTTGTCTTTAAGTCTTTCTATCTCTTCTATGTTTTGCCCTAAACTTGTGATAAGCTGGTTCTCCTTTGTTCAAAAAAATTCTCTCCATTTCATTCTCAAAGTACTGGTCTGGCTCCTTCTTTTCATTGCCAAACATTGAGTCCTCACTCATGTGAACCTTTCACATCTCTGTTCATTCATTCCTGACCATTGCAATTTACCTCCTGCCTCCAACACTCCAAGGACCTCCTGGAAGTTTCATCCAATTGCCTTTTCCATATCAGCACAGTGTGACACAATTGACCTTGCCTGCCATCTTCTCTTCCAAGATGCTGCCCAAGAGTTATTTCCCTCCCTGCCTCTTTTCTCCTGCTCTCCCCTCTTCCCCTGTCACTGGCTATTTACCTTCACACCATATGAAGGTAAGTATTCAATGAGATTTTTTCTTTGGCCCTCTTCTCTTTCTCCTCTCTCAGTCATTTCATCAACATCACTGCTATAGGCAAGTTCAAGTTCTAGCCAGATAACTCTAGAATTGGGTTCTCTGCCTTATGGCCCAACATCATTGCAGCCTCAACATATCTATGCCTTCTTTTCCTGCTTTGGTCCTGCCCCCAGGTCTGAAATCTCAGCATCAGTTTTGACCTTTTGCTAGTCACTCACCACATTGTAGTCCATTTCTAGAGTCTAGTTACAACCTCTGCAATATTCTTCCCATTTCCCATCTACTCTTCAAGCCCTCTGTTGCCTACCACCAGCACAGATATCAAGCCTTCATCACCTCTTGTGTGCACTGGAGAAATTCATTCCTCAACTTGTTGCTCTACAACTGTGCCCCTAACTTTCTGATATTATCCGTATATGGGTCTCATAAAATGCCTACCTTAATTTAGTAAAGAATTCTAGTGTTAGTCTTTCTAAAACATTCTGTTTTTATCATCAAACTTTCATCATTGTTTTTCCCCTTTCCTGAAGCCTCCTTTAAACCTTAAACACCCCATATTATATACTAATTTCTTCTTGAAGTTTTTCCTAGTTTCTTCCCTTAATATTCCAGTACTTCCTTCATTAACTCTCCCCTCAATTTGTTCTTTCCCATGCATGGCACTTGTATGTTGCCTCCTAATGCAATCATTCTCACAGATATTTAGCACAATTCTGTTTTCAGTTATGCTATCCTTGGGACTCTTTGGCTGAGATACAATAAACTACATCTAAGAGACATGTTCAAGGTTGCATTTTTATAACCGACATCTGCTGAGGACCCTCCACAGCTACTGCTATCCTGGGAATAGCACTTCTCTCTTATTTTAGGATTTACCTCTGTGAAACTTCAGGTATTTTTCTGTGGAGTTGTAAAAGTGCTCAATCATCTCCTAACCCCAAAGTGGGAATATCAGAATGTCCCTTGAATTTCATACAAAGTAACATAGGAAAGTAAAAAGTGTAAAAAGTCATACATTATTTAGCCCATTTTTGTCTCCTGAAGAGGCTGAACTTCCACTGGTGCTAAGTTCTTCTTTCCAAAGTTCTTTCTTTAATTATGAGCTGGCCGCTCTTTGCCAGTAAATTCTTTTCTTTACTTGGGTTATCCAGTGCTTAGCCCATTGTTTGCAGCCTAATAAGTCTGTCTAATACAATATTGCACCCTGAAGTGTCAAAAATTTTCACATTATAACATGTGTCTCAATTTGGGGTCATGGTAAACATGCTTCTCTGTGTTCTGGTCTCAAGCAGCTTTATTCTTCTTGTTATCTCCAGTGGTAGCTGGGTCAGGCTCTGCACAGGGTAGACATGTTGTAAGTGTTAGGAATTTAATGAACTCAAATGACTTTCGACTGAATGGTAGATCAGGCAATAGATGTGGGGGAGGCAAGAGTACAAATCGGAGGCAGTGATGATCTAGAACTGGGGGAGAGGCCTAGTGCTGTAGCTGTCAATCATAGCAATCAGAAGGTGGACTCAGGGACCTGGCTGGGACCTGGCACGAGATCAGCACTCACAGGAACAGTACAGAATCTGGGGATCTGAGACAGCTAAAGTGCTCACAGAGGCAGCTCTTTCTGTCCAACAGGTGTTTTTCCAAGAGGCATGATTGCTAACCTTCCACTCATCAGTAGTAGGGAAGCTAATGTAATGGGCTGTCTCATTTGGAAGGTGGGGCACATTGACAGGAGGCCAGGGATTACACAGAAGTCCAGCATCATTTAGTAAAAGTGTGATTTAGGGACCAAAATTAAGATCTTTGGAAGGAGGTTGGTAAGAGCAAGGGAGAGGAGTAGAGAAGCCAGATTTCACTAATAGTTAAGATATCAATGCTGAATAAAGAGATGCTGGCTGACCAGAGAGGTCACTAATTTCTGCCTGAATCTTACTTGATCCTGGAAATATGGTGAGGCTTGACTTATAGGTGTCTCAGCCATATAGAGAAAAGTAGAGGCTAGGAACAGGCTGGGTCAAATAAGAGCTCCTCTGTGGTGGTTCTTTCCTGAGTCCTATGTGAAAACTTTTTGAACTTATTCTGTATTTTAAGACCTATCTAGTTAGGGTGTGCTATAGACTTAATAGCCACTGTTATTGCAGTTTCAGCTGAGAATAAAATTTCTTTCTTTTTCCTTCTTTCTTTCTTTATTCTTTTCTTTTCTTTCTTTCTTTTTTAGATGGAGTCTCAATCTGTTGCCCTGCCCTGGATAGAGTGCCATGGAGTCATAGTTCATGACCACCTCAAACTCTTGGGCTCAAGCAATCCTCTTGCCTTGGTCTCTCAAGTAGCTAGGATTACAGGTACCTGCCCCAGTGCTGGCTAGTTTTTCTATTTTTAGTAGAGGCAGGATTTTGCTCTTGCTCAGGCTGGTCTTGAACTCTTGAGCTCAAGCAATCCACTCCCCTCTGCCTACCAGAGTGCTAGGATTACAGGTGTGAGCCACTATACCTGTAAATGGTATGTGTACTTTTATTTATATTCTGAAGCACCAGACTTGCAAAAACTATCTTTTGTTTTATGTAATTTAAGGCTATGTTGTTAGGTGTATATGCATTTATGATTACTATATCTTCATCCATTACATGTAATTATTTTTGCCTTAGAATTTATTCTTTTCTGATGCTAGCATAGTTATGGAACTTCCTTTTGATTCATGGTTCCTTGGTGTTATGTATTTTGTTGTCTTATTTTCAGCCCCTCTGTGTCCTTGTTTTAAGCAGGTATCTTATAAATAGAATGTAGCTATAAAAATTTAATTTCATTCCAAACTGTCATTCTCAATTGACATTTATCAACAAGGACTTGTTTCATTTACATTGACTATGATTACAAATATGTGTGTGTGTGCACACGCGTGTGTGTATGGATTCATCTGTACCATGTTATTTTATGGTTATTTTTAATTTGTTTGTATATTTTTCTGTCTTTCTAACTTCATTTAAATTAAGGTATTTTTCCCTTAGTTCATTTTATTTGTCTACAAGGTTTGGAAGCTATACATTTTATTTCCTTTAAATATTATTCCTAATGTTTTAACACAGATGAAATTTAAAAAATCTTTACACTCCTAAGAGAAAAATACAAAGACCTTAGAAGGTTTTAATTTCCTAACTCTTATTGTTGTCCAATATTTAGTTTTTAATTTTTCTTATTTTTAAAATTTTTTTTTAATTGATTCATCATAATTGTACATATTCGTGGGGTACAGTATGATGCTGTCATGCTTGTATACCTCGTGTAATGATCAAATCAAGATAGTTAGCATGTCCATTACCTCAAACACTTATCATTTCTTTGTGGCAAGAACATTCAGAATTTTCTCTTGTAGATACTTGGAAACATAGAATATGAAATTGTTAATGTTAGTCACTATCCTGTGCAGTGGACTACTGTAATTTATTCTTCCTAGCTGACTAGAACGTTGTAGCCATTGACAAATCTTTCCCATTCCTTTATTCCTGTCCAACCTCTAGTAACCACTATTCTACTTTCTACTTCAATGAGATCAACTTTTTCAGATTCTATGAGTGTAGTATTTGTCTTTCTGTACCTGTTTTAGTTTATGTAAAATATTGTCTTCTAGGTTCATCCTTGCACTAATAACATAATTTCATTCTTTTCTATGACTGAATAGTATTTCATTGTGTATACACATACATATCACATTATTTTTATTCTTTCACTCAGGTTTATTTCATTTCTTAGCTTTGTAAATTATTCTTCAATAAACATGATAGTACAGATAATCTCTTTGACATCCAGACTTTATTTCCTTTGGATATATACCCAGAAGTGGGATTGCTAAATGATAGTTCTATTTTTAATTTTGGGAAGAACCTTCATATTGATTTTCATAATGACTTTACTAATTTACATTTCCAGTAATAACATTTAAGAGTACTTCTTTCTCCACATCCACACCAGCATTTTTTTTTTTTTTCTTTTAGTGATGTGGAGCATTTAGAAATATGTGTTCAGGTCTTTTGCCTATTTTTAATTGAATTGTTTGTTTTTATTGCTATTGAGTTGAATTTCTTATATTTTCTGGATATTAAACCCTTGCAAAACGCATAGTTTGCTAATACATTTTTCATTCTATAGGTTGTTTCTTCACTCTGTTTATGGTTTCCTTTACGGTACAGAAACATTTTTGTTTGATGTCATACCATTTGTCTATTTGTGCTTTTGTTGCCTGTGCTTTTGAGATCTTATCCAAAAAAATCCTTGCCCAAACTAATTTCATGAAGTGTTTTCCCAGTGTTCTCTTCCAGTAGCTTCATAGTTTGGTGTCTTTTGTTTACATCTTTAATTAATTTTCAGTTGATTCTTCATTTGGTTCTTTCACCAGCTTCCCTTGCAATCTTTGGCATAGGGAGAGATAGGAACCTAGTTTCATTGTTCTGCATGTGAATATTAATTTTTGCTGGTAGTATTTATTAAAAATTCTTCTCTTTCTCAAATTTGTGCTCTTGGCATTTTTGAAAAGCAGTTGGCTGTAAGTGCGTGAATATATTTGTGTGTTCTTTTCTTTTTGTTCCAGTGATCTGTGTGTCTTATTTTTACACCAGTACCATGATGTTTTAGTTACTTTGTAGTGTATTTTCAAGGCCAGTAGTGTGATACCTCAAGTTTTGTTCTTTTGCTCAAGACGTTTTGGCTATTTTGAGACTATAATGGTTCCATGGAAATTTTAGAATTGTTTTTGTAGAAGAATGTAATTGGCATTTTGATAGAGTAATCTACATTGAATCTGTAGATTACTTGGAGCAGTATGTACATTTTAATATTGATTTTTCCAGTAAATGAGCATGTATTTCCATGTATTTGTGGCCTCTTTAACTTCTTTTATCAGTGTTTTATGGTTTTCCTTATAGAGATATTTCACCTTCTTGGTTAAATTTACTTCTAGGTATTTTTTTTTTTCTGTATCTCTTATAGATGAGACTTTTTAAAAATTTCTTTTTGAAATAGTTCACTATTGGTGTATACAAACACTACTTATTTTTGTATGTTGATTTTATATCCTGCAACTTTACTGAATTTGTCTGTTAGTTCTAACACTTTCTTTTGGCAGACTTTTTAGGGTTTTCTACATACAAGATTGAATCACCTGCAAGTAAGAATAATTTTATTTTCTTTGATTTTTTAATTTTTAAAAAATGTTTTAACAGTTGCTGTCTGTAATATTTTTGCTTAATTGAAATTTCAGAGATATTTTTTACTTTCTGCTTCTTCATTTTTCTGAGTGTACTTCATTTTCACTCTTTCCAACCGCATCTCCAGTTTCACTTAATTTTATTCTTTTAATAAAGATGACTGATTAAATGTGGTTAAATTTTATGCCTTTGTATGACTTTTAATATCAACTCTTGCATAAGTAAGGAAAAAAGGCTGTGTGGCATGTGAGTTTCAGAACATGCTTTGGGCAACGGTTTATACTGAGCCAATTCAGAAGGCAGAGACTGGTGTGGGCTGTGCCAGGGAAGGCTTTGTGTAGGAGGCAGGGGTATGTGTGGAGTACTGGGGGAGGTGTAACAGGAACCTGGGCTCTGGACTTGGTTCTTTCACCAGCCTCTTTGCAATCTTTGACATATCTCTTCCTTTCTCTTCTCAGCAATGGCAGAAAGAGTATGAAATAAATCATTTCCAAATGGGTCTTTAAAGCTCTTGCATTATGTGTGTCCTGGGATCAGGATAATAGTGGAATTAGCAGAACAAAGCAGGGCATTTTGATGAAGCCATATTAAAATAATGTCTCCAATTATGAAAACACTGCTTTTTATTACTTAATAATGTCCACTGAAGAAATCCTTGGTGTAGCTTCTATGCTACACATAAGCCTTGTCCTGTCATCTTGCAGCCTGTGAGGCCCATCAACATGGTGCAGGCATCAAAATGTCAATGTCCAAATACCATAACCCCTTTGGAAAATGCCAAGGCATCTACAGAACTGGCTTTGAATTCCAAGCTCAATGCCTTACTTAGCTATGTGGCCTTGGGAATGAAACTTTTCAGCCTTTCTGTTTCCTTATTATAACATGGATTCTGAAGATATTGTTAGATATTGTTAGGTTTAAAAATTAAATTTATAAGTGTCAGTGTGTGCCTCATCATATATAGAAAAGAAGTAATGCTTAAGGTAGCCTAAGGCTCTCAAAAGAACTTTCTAAAAGGGAAAACAAGCTGTGTTTCACGAAAAAGATTTAAAATGATGTTTTATAGGTTGGGAGAATCTTGGGTTTTGAGTGGGCTGATGGCCAGATGGACTGGGGAGAGATCTAGAGCTCAAATGGGAAGAAAAGTAGAGATTAGACGTTCAGACAGTCTGAACCCGTACTGGACACATTATCAGATGTACAAAGGGTAGGGAATATTTATGAAAAACAAGCTCCCATGTCTCACTTCTTTCTCCAAACCAGAGCCTGGCTTCTGAGTCAGAGCTGAATATCAGAATTTAGATGTTTTATTGCTCAATGGGGACATGCACTGCTACAATACAGGAAAGTTAGTCTTGAGCTCTGTGGCATCTTGACTTTTTCTGGCAGATAGGAGTCTCAGCAAGACCAGTTGTGTATCTAAGCAGTGACCAAGTTGGCTAAACAGCCCAAAGTTGAAGCATATGTGCCTCCAACAGGAAATTTTGGAACATTTGGTTAACTTCTTGAGAATTGAGACAATCTTGCAAAATTGTGCTGTCTGATTGCTGAATTCAATACAAACAAAGCAAGAACTGGGTTATGTATGTGTGTGGGAGAGAGGATTAAAACTGGCTGGATGATAATTAGAATGATGATGGTGGTGGTGATAATGATAACTTCTGTAGAATTACAAGGAGAAAAATGCATTCAGGTTCTGGGAAGTTGTATCTGCATTCTTGTTCTCAATGTTGTTATACTTCTCTACTCTCAGGAGAAAGTTTTACCTGGACAATTATCTCACTTTGAATTTTCATTTTTTTAAAAATAATAATTGGATGTCCAGGGCAGATTATAAGCTATTCTAGATGTTCAAGGGACCAAATCCAGTATGAGACAGTGCTCTGGGTTGCAACCACAGTCTTACAGCAGTAAAAAGCTATAGGTAGACCATAGCATAATCCAGTGTTGTAGGTGCCATTGCAGAGAACTGGAAAAAGTTCTATTGATTATAAAAGATGGGTCAACTTTTGATTATGAATGATGGTTTCAACTCTTCCTGTGAAAAGTATTAAAAATTGCCCATAAAAGATGTAATATTTCAGCTGGTTCCTTAAAATTGGGGTAATTTAGGAAACAAAGATGGGAGAGATTTTAGTTTTCTGCAAAGCTTGTACAAAAAAAAAAAAAAAAAAAAAAGGATAGAGGCAGAAATTAACTAGGCTCATATTCTGCTCACATTCCATTCCAACAATATGCCTGTTATGGACTAGGATTTGACAAGATAATGATGGTGGCCACAATTTAAGATATATGGTAGAGCAATTATGGAGGGATAAGTCTAGAAAGGCACATAGACAAGAGCCTTGATGCTCACCCAGAGAGTTTAGATTTTATTGTGAATTCCAGGAAGACCAACAAGAGGTGTTGTTTTTGTTTGTTTTGCTTTGTTAATCTAGGGTAGGACCTAATGGTTTTGTTTTTAAAATAGAACTTTGTTAGAAGAAAGATGTTTAAACAATTATAGTTCAGGATTATTGGCCCAAAGACCATTTTGTAGGCTGTTGCATCCTTTAGAGTTAATGACCTGATCCTAAAAGAAGGGAGAATTAAAGGAGATAGAAGAGGCTAGTTTTCTTTAAGTTTTCTTGCTGAGATAGAACAGTGTACACTGCATGACATGACCAATCAGATGTAAGAAAGTTTGATGATGGTACCCAGGCTTCTAGTTTTGAAGGAAAGATAGTGACACCATGAATTAATACAAAAAGTAACCTCATTTTTTTTGCTGTATGAGTGCTCTATTTATGTGTTTTTGTTTTCAAAAGCAAAGATAAGACTGTTAATACCTATTGTTTTCCTTTGTGCATATACATTTTGCTTTAAGAAGATAAGATGGGATCTGGTTCTAGCCTGCTCATCATATTTGCCAAAGGCTACTGAGCACTTAGCACAATCCATGGTCTCCCATTCTTTCTGGGCACACAGTTAGAATGTACATCCTAGCTTCCTTTACAGTAAGGTACAGTTTTGCGTTTGAGTTCTAGCCCTTGGAATGTGAGCAGAAGTGAGGTGCACTGATTTTATTCTTGACCCATAAACTACACAAGGCATTCATTCCTCCATGCTCTGTTTTCTCTGGCTGGTTGGATTAATCAAGGCCACAAAGTGAAGGTGACAGAGCCTCCAATAATCTGGATCTCTGAGTGAGTATGCAGAAAGCACTTCCATCTGCCCAGTCATATTGCATGAGAGAAAAAGAAGTATCAATTGGGGTGTATTTGCTACAGACCTTGCTCTATCCTAACTATTATATCAGGTTTCCCATTCATTGTTAGTACCATGAATATTTATTGAGCATTAATTATGCTCCTGCACTACATTAGGTGCTAAGAATTTAGTTCAGAGCAAAATATACAAGCTCCTTGTGCTCATGGAGCTTATAGCCTTGATGGTAACACTAATTTTATGTTTCTACTCAGGGGGCCTCAGCGAGCTGTTTGATTACATTAAAGTACTTTTTTTTTTTTTTTTTACGTGTAAAAACCTTACTTGAGGGCAGCACCTGTGGCTCAGTGAGTAGGGCACCGGCCACGTATACCAAGGGTGGTAGGTTTGAACCCAGCCCCGGTCAAACTGCAACAAAAAAATAGCCAGGCGTTGTGGCAGGTGCCTATGGTCCCAGCTGCTTGGGAGGCTGAGACAGGAGAATCACTTGGGCCCAGGGGTTGGAAGTTGCTGTGAGCATGTGATGCCAGGGCCCTCTGCTGCGAGTGACAGGGTGAGAGTCTTTCTCTGCAAAAACAAACAAACAAACAAACAAAAAAACAACACCCTTACTTGATACATTTGTTTTTTAAAACATGGCAAATAGTTTGAGATAATTTTCATAATAACAAAGAACCAGCAAGGTGTAGAGAGCTTGTGGAGATGTGGGAACTCTTTCCAAGCCACTTTAGAAACTGTGTTTTGTTAGGATAATTGCAGAATATGTAGTTGTCTACATAATACAATTTATGTTGTCAGCATCACCAGCTTGATTTTTGAGCTTATTTTTCCTTAATAGAAATGTGCTATTTTGATAATAATAATGAGAATTAACAGTCACTTATATGAACTTTTGCTTATGAGGAAGATTTTTAAATTAAGTATATTTGTATATTATTTGAGGAGTATATAGAATATGTTCGCAGGTGGGAGATATGGGATGGGAAAGTTGCCCCTGATGAGGTCTATTTTGGACAGGTTATATTTGAGGAGCTCACAAGATGTTTAGGAAGCTCCATGTCTAGTAGCCAGCTGAGTTCTTATGTTTGGGGTCTACGTGTATGTTGAAAAAAAACAACAACAACAACAACAGCCATTGGTAAGGCACAAAGAGAAGGGATTGCTGAAATGGATGAGAAACATTAAGCAATAGTACTTCAGGAAAAAAAAATTAATAAGAGAGAAAGAGAGGTGACCTTATCTTTGAGAAGACAGAGGGAGAAGGATTATACTAGCAATGGTGAATCTAGAAATGGAATCAGGAAAGCCATGATTTTTCTCAGTGTGAGGCAGAAAGTAGAATACCCAGGCTCAAGTCTTGTCAATAGCTATGTGACTTGATGCGTCAAGTCTCATTTTCAACACTGAGGAAATGGGACCAATAATATTTATCTAACATCTTGTTGTATTAAATGATAGAATACAAAGATCCTGATATTAATAGTAGCTATTAGATTATAACATAAAAGGATTAATGAAGAAGCGACATTCTACTTCACTGTTTTTTAAAGTTAATCATCATCCCACTACTGATGTGTTTTTCCAAAGGTATGAGACTTAGAAAAGATGAAAAATGCAGGCAATGAGTGTTCATTTGGAACTTTTTTTGAGCAGCCTGTTGATGGTAAAGCTCATAGTGCTAGCTCCACAAAACCACCAGTCTCAAGGTGGAGGAGGACCGGCACCTGCCCACCTGGGAGGTGGTTTTCCACACAGGTAGGTGTGTACACAGTTACCCTGCCTAGAGAGCTATGAAAGTCCCTCTTTTAGCTTCCCTATCGTCTTATTCTCCTCTAGCTCCTCCATTAGCCCTCGCATGTTTTACTTAGATAGGCTGAGTGATAATCTCACACTAAAAGGCAGATTTCTCTGTGAAAGTCTCAGCTTGTTCTTACATAAAGACATGGTGCATCTTATCAATATATGGGGTATTTTCAAGCAGAGATCCTTGTCTGTATGAATTGGCAGAAGCCTAAGACTGACTAAGCCAACATTGTAGATTAAGTGAACATAGAAATCTTCTTCCTGTCCTTAGGATTCTATGGTCCATGAAAACTAGAGGAGATAGACATTTCTTTAAGAGATATTCCTATACTAGACAGAGGAATCTAGATTTTAGAGAAGAAACTAAATACCTCTGGAAAAAAGATTCCTTGACTAGACAACATGCTTTAGGTTTTATTGGCTTTCTTCCTTACCCACTAAGTCAGACTGCTGAAGAAATAGCCACCAAATAATAAATCCCATTGGGTATTGCCAGGCTTGTGGCCATTTCCTCTGGGATCCATCTACCCTTACTAGGCACCTCTCTGTTCCTCCATGGCCGTTTGGTCCACATTGGAAGAGTATTGAAGAGCTTTGAGCTTGACAAGGCATTTGCTGTGAGGTTTCCATAGGGACTTTCCATTTTTCCTTAATTAAAAAAATAATTCAAGAATAATACATTCATACCCATGATAGTTTAGAAAGTAGAGTAACAAGAACAATAACAACAAATATCTAATCTTCTCTAACACAATGATGATTAACTTTTTTGCTTCTTATATCATTATATGTGTGTGTGTGTGTGTGTGTGTGTGTGTGTGTCTGTGTGTGTATCCTCGATTCTTTTTTAAGGCTCTGAGGGCCTCTATTGGAAGGTACCAGCCTGAGCTGTAGGATTGCTATAAAACCTTATGGACCACAAAAGGAACCAATTCCCTATGTAGCCTGAATTAAAGTCCTTCCAAGTGCAGAGACCCTGGAATGAGAAGTCCCTTGCATGGAGCTAAATTTTCAGTTGGTCAAGTGGGAGAAGCTTGGAGGATGTAAACCTTAGTACTGCCTAAGCTGCTGGACTTCTAGTCAGAAAGTTGATTTTGCAGCCAATGACTGTTGGAGATTCCTTACTTTCTTTTAATTTTCCTTGTGCCTTCAACTCTTCCAACATTTTTACTAAAGCTACAGGGTGGCGAAGACAACCACAGCACCTTCCACACCTCCCAGGACAGAATGGGGGAATGAACATGTGAATCAATGAATGAATAAAGGAAACCAGAAGAATCAAACTAGATGCTTTCTATCTGCTTATTAGTAGTTTGATATGAAATAATTCTTGAGGATGAAAGGGACTATAATGATTATATTAAAAAGTATATGTGTAATTAAAATTATTATACATAATAATTATTGTTATTATGGATACAATATCATTATCTAATTTTAAGCTTTCAATATTCTGGATAATCTGAAATAAATAAGAATTTGTAATTTCTAGCAATTTCAGGGAGCTACTGAATTATACCCCCTTTCCCTATCAAGTGTTTTACTTACCAGAAAATATCATCCAGATGTTATTTTGTTTATTGATAATTAGTTCAATAATTGTTTACTGAATATCCTTGTGCCAGACTGTGGTATAAACTAGGGATACAGACATAACCTCTGACCTCATAGAATTGAGTCTTGTGGATGATGCATTGAATGAGAATAAAATTACCATGATTATTATAAATATCTATAAGCAACCGTGAGACCATAGAACAGGGGGACTCTCATTTATTCTCAGGGAATTTGGGAAAGTTTCCCTAAGAAACAGTTGTTTCATCAAGGTCTTGAAGAGTAAATAAGACCTTGTCAGGTGAAGGGGTGAGAGCAATGGGAAACTGGGTTTCCTATAGCAAGAGATGTACAAATGCTGAGTTGGAACATATTCTAGGGACTAAAGGAAATTTAACTGTAGCAAAGAGAAAGACAGGAGAGCAAGAATATACAGGATGGATGGGGGCCTGTAAGTCACAGGGAAGGTTTTATTTATACTTACTATTGTTTCCATTATTGTTATTAAATCCTTCATGATTTACATGTAAGTTATTTTTTAGGGAAGTTTAAAAAACTTTTTACTGCTCTTTCTAACACCCATTTCTCTGTCCCTGGGCCTGCCTGTGTCACTTCTCAGTGTGACAGCACATTTATAGTTCGTAAGAGTGGTTCCTCTTCCCCCATTCTGAGTTTCTTTAATGAGCACTGGATTCAACCCTGGATCCTAGAAAATCTTACCCTGCACTTAATTTTTATTTCATTTAGCAACTCTCAATCCAGGTGACTAGTTTCCCTCTAAGATATTTGAGTTTATTGTGAATGTGAAATTTCAATGATAAATTTCAATGATATATTGATGATATATTGAGTGTTTAACTCACATACAAACATTTAAATTTTATAATGTCCTCCCCCAAAAAACAAAGCTCTAGTCCAGACTCAGCTAAGTAGATACACAACCAAATTCTACCAGACCTACAAGGAAGAATGTGTATCTTTCCTACAGAAATTATTCTACAACATCAAGAAGGAAGGTATCCTCCCTAATCCCCTCTGTGAAACCAATATCACTTTGATACCTAAGCCAGGAAAGGACCCAACTGAAAACTACAGACCAATATCCCTTGTGAACATAAATGTAAAATTCTTCAAAAACACTAGCAGATTAAATTTAATACCACATCAAAAATATAATTCACCATGGTTAAGTGGATTTTATTCTAGGGATGCAAGGATGGTTCAACATATGCAAATCAATAAATATGATTCATCACATAAACAGAAAAAAACAAAGAACGTATGATCATATCAATAGATGCAAAAAAATCATTTGATAAAATACAGCACCCTATCATGATAAAAACCATCAACAAACTAGGCATAGAAGGAGAAAGGACATACCTTAAAACTATAAAATCCCTGAATGGGAGACTCACAGCCAATGTCATACTAAATGGGGGAAAGTTAAAAGCATTCCCCATAAGAACTTGAAAACAACTTGGGGAAGACAAGAATGTCCACTGTGACGATGTCTATTCAACACAGTATAGGAACTCCTCAACAGAGCAACCACACAAGAGAAAGAAAGATAGGGCCTACAAATCAGGAAACAAGAAGTCAAACTATTGCTTTTTTATTTTATTTTATTTTATTTTATTTTATTTTATTTTATTTTATTTTATTTTATTTTATTTTATTTTATTTTTATTGTTAAATCATAGCTGTGTACATTAGTGCAATCACCTGTACCCATTCTAAGATGCGCCATAGATGTGGCCCCATCCATTACCCTCCTTCCACCAAAACCTCCCTCCTCCCTGCCCCTTCCTTGGCCCTTTCCCCTTAGCCTTGTGCTATAGTTGAGTTATAGCCTTCATGTGAAAGCTATAATTTAGCTTCATAGTAGGGCTGAGTACATTGGAT